>APFE030792239.1:25276-78485 GCA_000404065.3 Pinus taeda
TATCAGTCTCTCTCTTCAGCAGTACATTTCCAACAACTCAACCCAGTACATATATGAACAGACCGGCAATTCGTTCCCTTACTGAAAACTGAACCCTTGTGGCTCTTACACGCACAGGAATGGTAGTATCAGCTATCACGTTCAGCAAGATAATATTCACAGTCTGTCTAGGACTGTTAATGACTTCCAGCAATGAAACACATCCAACTCAGCCACACCAATATTCTGAAATCAGTTCCTTGAGGTGTACGCACAGCCAGCAATGTATAAGAAGGGAATGCTGCCTAGTACAGCAGCAAACTTGGTCCTTTGACCAGAACTCGGCCAAGATGTTAGACAATGGTCTAGTCTATGAAAGGCAGGGAAACTCGTCCTTCTTGGACTGGAACTTCGACCAAGGTAGCCACATAAATGCTCAAACCTTTTTATTGAAAGAGTTCAACCTCATAAGCTTCGTCCCTTGGTGGTAGTGAATGGGTCTTCTTCAATGGCAATATCGACCCCATATTTGGCTTGGACATCCACCTGAAAGATGATATATAGCAAACACAAAATCAGCAGATAAAATCAACTGATAGCACTTTTACCACCATTATCTTCTATAAATCTTTTTCTCCTTAGTGGTGCAATGGTGAAATCTGAGTGATTCCACTCTCTGAATTAACTAAGGTGTATAGTTTCAACCCCTAAACTAGCAATGGTGGCTAGTGTTTCTCAAAACCTAAGCTTTTCTCCAAAAACTCTCCAAGAGCTCTATTTTTTAGAATGCAAGTGATAGAATGAGAAGAGACTCCTCACTTTTTTCCTTTTATAATTTAGTAGCCACTTTTTCCACCATTTCACCCTTTTAATTTTTATAAAGTCACTTTAAGAATTTCATTTTATAAAATGAAAGTAACTTTTCATTAGCTTAGGATATGTCCCCCTTTTCACCCACTTGGTAGTTATAATGTTTTCCTACGCGAATCATGTTTCTTCATTAAAAATTTTGCCCCGCCTTACCCTACAAGAACTTTATTGGGCTAGCAAAACTTCGTCTTATGTCTTCTAAGTAGTTGGGGTCATTACAGAAGAACCTTTTTCAACAAGATCAACCTTAGCTTGATTAAAATAATAAATACCCTTGCTAGGGATTTAAGGGTAAAACAAAGAAAGGAATTGAGCGCTTACCAAGCCAACAAAAGAAGGGATTAACCCTAAAACATCTTCCTTTCGAGTGGTAGACTTACCGCTCAAATAGCTTGATCTTGAAAGCTATAGTGGTTTTGAGCTAAAAAAATATAAAAAATTAATGCACCAAAAGAAACCAAGAGAGAAGAGCTCCAAGTATTGACACCAAAACCTCAATAGGTAGGTCTTCAACAAAATTGTATTCTCAAAGAAGTAGCCAGCAACAACAACAATTTGGAATGAGAGGAGAGCCTCTATTTATAAAGGAGGCTTCAAAATCCTCATTCAATATTATTTTCTCTCATTAGATCTAGCCAAGGAGAACCACAAAAGTGACTTTTCTTCTACAAACTAAAAGAGACTATCAAGCTACAATAAAGATGTGCCACATGTACAATAAACCCTCAAGAGACGAGGCCATCCAACTAAAGGAGGTCAAATCCGGTCCAATAAGCCTCAATTTCTCTCCCAAGTGTAAGGGAAGACTCTCAAAATATGTTAAGGTGCACCTCCATTGAAGAAAAGTCCAAATGATGTCGACATCTCTCCCCAAAGCATGGGACAACCACGTGTGGGGTAAATATGCACCAAAATATGGGATGAATGCTTTAGGCAATATCCAACGTCTAAGTGTTAAAAGGTGCCCACATGTGCTAAAACAACTACTAGAATTGTCCTCCAAAGGGGTCAACCCTCAAACCAACTAAGAATATGCCTTAACAATACATGAATGAATGGAGCACTCAAGGATCTAGGACATGGCATGTAAGATTTGAAGTGACCCATGCTTGTAGAAATAGCCCCAAAGTACATTAGATGATATAACTACTGCCTTAGGATCCATGTACTGCCTCAAGAACTATGAAACTACCTCAGGAAACATGTATTTGCATGAGAAATTGTAGAGCCATCTCCAAGAGTCCATGGCCAAAGTGTGATGAATATAGAAGAGGGAATCCATGCTTAGGTATAAGATAAGTGTTCTTCCATAGGTATAACATCTTTTACAACATGAATAACACTTTTACATTGGGTGACATGGAAAATCCTAGATGTCTCTAGGACATGTGTCCTAGTAGATCCATCATAAGATCTTCGCATATTTACTCAAACCATAAATAACCTACATGGGATCTGTTGTAGCTCCTAGAGACAACCTCCAGGTTGAGAGAGGTCAGTGCCTAGGACATCTTAGGATGTTTGTAAGATTTGTCCATTAATATTAGATATTAACACATTATGAATTGATGAATGGTTCAAATGTCTCTTCCAAAGGGCGAGATTGCTTATTAACATAAAACTTTAAAAGAGGACTTAATACAAAAGCTCTAGTGGCTAACTTACTGTCATTTAATCATTGTAGCATATTGGGAAGAAGACCACGAGGAAAAGAAATTTAATACATGGGGCTTATCATAGAATCCTATGAATTAAACTTCAGCGAGAAAATGGAAGAGTGAGAAAATGTAAATGAATTTTAGAGAACATGGAGCGCTTATTAAGGATACTATATCTCATTTATCATAGGCATCTTTAATCAAAATTAGAAACATATGAATCCATGATTCTAAGATCAAATCCAGCAGCTACTATTACATGCCATCTAAGAAGAAAGAAACACATAATGGAATAAAAGAGAA
Organism: Pinus taeda; assembly: GCA_000404065.3. Taxonomy (NCBI): domain Eukaryota; kingdom Viridiplantae; phylum Streptophyta; class Pinopsida; order Pinales; family Pinaceae; genus Pinus; species Pinus taeda. The sequence continues at coordinate 28,087 of APFE030792239.1, forward strand.
GAGATTACGTACTACAACTTCTTGAAGGTAAAATCACCATAACTTCTTTATTAATCCACCAATGGAGCATACATTTTTGGTTCTCTTTCTATTCACACTACAAACAACCCCTTGAAACAAAAATTTTGAACCCTTGAAAATTACTTTGTCTACAGTTTTATAGGGCCTCATGGGCAAGTACTCTTTACAAAATATTCCTTCTTGATCTTCTAATGATTCATCATAACAAAATGGTGTGAGCATGCTACTTGCACAGTTGTACTAACTGAACCCTAACTAACTTCATTTCATTTTTAAAATGGAATATTTACAAAAGCATAAAAAACAGCAAGGTGTCATGATTAACACAATAAAAAAATCTTCATCGTTGTTGAGTTGCTTCTGGTGGAAGAGATCTTGGGTCAATGATCTGGAGTCGTTGAGGATTGATGAATTGGTCACACTTCTGCCACAGTGTTGGGCTTGGTAGAGGAGAGCGAAAGAAGCTCTAATATACAATCTTAAGACTAGTGAGCCTGCATAATCTGGCCTGGTGTGAAACAAGGTCCTCACCAACCATAGCAATTAGAAATCCCTCCTAAGATAGTTCACTACAGTCTTCCCCTTTAGAGAGGAGGTCTTCTCATGAGAGGAGTCAACTCTTCTCCTAGCCTCTACTAGCATTTGATTGTACTTCTCCCATGGAATCAATCCTTCTGCAAGGTCCCAACAGCTGGGTAGTCTAGCTCTAACCCTCTGCTCTAACTCTGTGTCAAGAATAGCTACATCTTTAAGCACTTTTTCCATACATTCTTCGGCCTTGGCTCTTGTAGCTTCCTTCTGGATCATCTTGGAGACCTCCAAGATTGGAGTTACCCGATCTAAAATATTTACGGTCCTCAACTGACTAGTTGGTTTTTCATTAATATACTAGATGAATTTTTCAGTTGTCTTAGCATTTCTTCAATCCTCCTTTGTAACCACCTCCTACCACATTTACCCAAGTTAATGAGTCCGCTGGGGTAAACATGTGATGAGAGGCTACTATGATGTGATTCAACTCCCCATGTACAGTTAAGGAAGTGGAACTGACACAACACAACCAATCTAAACTTCTACACATGCTACAAAACCCTTAGGAGCTAGCCAACCCTTCTAGGTGATCAACCCCTGAGACAACTTGACATCTGACTAACCTAGAGCCTCAGTCACTTCCATGACATGGGAATGCATGCGACTGGAACCCTCTAGTCGCTCCCACAACAAGGGCATGCCAGGGATTGGGGACTTTTTCAGCTAGTTTTGAGCCAGCGATCCCGAATTATGTGCCACTTTCTTAGGGCTAGGACTCAGGCCACTGCCCTGAACTTCATGAAACTTCCAGAAATGAAAAATGACATCGAAACAATGACACTAATGTAGATACTTGAACAAAAGCTTGATCTGACTCCTACTAGCCATGACAGGCATTTCATCAAACATGTCACAAATATGCATTCTATAGGTCTTATCAACTAATTAGAGCATAGGGGTCTCATACTTATCTGAGAATCGCTAAGAAGCATTGATGCCTTATCACAATAGTTTCATTATCATCTACTAGGTCATATATTCATTGTACATTCATTTACTAATCAAAACATGATGAGAGCCATACATCAACTCTGTCATAAAACATATTCATAACTAGTATATAACCAACATACATAACAAGGATATAACAACCATAGAGACCACATATAAACTATTACATTGACACAGGAAATACCAAGGAGAAGGAGCTCTTATTAATGAGTGTATAGGCCAACCAGGCTCGGGATTTCCACATACCACCTAACCATAGATTGGCTGAACCAAATCTCTCTTTCAACCAATCACCCTCGTGCCATATTCCAAGCATGAATGTGGAATCTCATGAAACAAATCAACTAGAACTGAACCAGGGCTTTCAGAAGCCAAGCCACCTTAACCCTCAACTAATGATTCCACCTCACAGTCAGACATCACTAACCATCACCAGATTGGTCTCTACCCAACCTATCCAGGGCTTCTAGGACTAGTAATTCAACCCACAACTGTTGTCAGGCTTCCATAGCGTTTGTTCAACTCGGGCTTCCAGGACTAGTAATCCAACCCACCAAGGGCTTCCAAAGCATTTGTACAAACAATGCTTCTAGGACTAGTAACTCAACCAAAGTTGTTACAGGGCTTCCAAAGCGTTTGTCCAACCAAGGCTTCCAGGAACTAGTAACTCAACCCACGGTGATAAGGGACATGAGAACCAACCATAAACCAAAAGGAAAGACACCCACAACACCATGGCTATTCAGGAAATGGCAAGGCTAGGCAAAACCACTATCAATCTAGGGAATCCTCCATGCCAATGATAGATTACAACCAATAAACCGCATGCATGCCAAAACTAGCAAGGAAATCATACATGCAATTCGATACCTGCAAGCAAAACCTGTTGTAGTTGTTGATCCCAATGTCCTTGTTGATTTCAGGTAGCATCAGATGTGCTCTAAGTCTCAAGCTTTGCAGGGAGGCTTAGGCACATGTATTCCAAAGAACCCATAAATCATTTTGAGAAATTCCACCCAGAGACAGTTTTATTAAAATAATTAATTATTTCTAAAAGGACCCTAAGTCTAAATTTAGGAAAATAAAATAATTAAAGGGTATTAATATAAACTGTGGGTGTAACGTCTAGAGGAAGATGAGGATCAAGCAGAGATGATCTTAGCCATTGATTAGCTTCTAATCTGGGCCGTTGAATGTTAATGAGGAGATTATTTAAGGATGCTTGAGGGATACTTGGAAAGACACACAAAGTTCAGAAGTTCGATTTTCTGAAGTAAAACAACTGTTGGGAGAATTTCGATAGTGAGTTGTTGTAGAGAGGGGCAGAGAGCGTTTTGGATGGAGGATCTTCTCTGGAGCCAAGAATACTCAGCAGAGGTAGAAAGACACATAGAGGAGGTAGCACAGAGCGCAGAGAGGGTGATTGAGAGCCAGGAAGGGCTCACGCAAACCAGCGCAGAGGTCTGAATTTGTTGGAGGAGTTATTGTTTCCAAGTTGGGAGGGCTAGAAAAGGCTGCTAAAGGTAGATCGATTCTCAGTTGGGCTGACGCAGTGACTTAGACGCTGATGCAGGGCCCATGCAAGGGCAACGCAGAAGTAGCCGGGGCACTCGCAGTTCAGCTACCGTATCAACCGGAATCAATAGTGTTGAGTGAGGTAATCTCACCAGTCTTTCTTGCTAAGTTATTTTCTCCGTAATTAGATTGTCGGGAGGGCATCCAGAGTTGTATTCAGAATACTTCTGCATAATAATAAAAACCCTCAGACTGCACCGATTTTCTCACATTGGGTTTTTGTGGGGACATTTGTCCAAAAAACACTGTGTCACTTGTGTGTATCTTTCTCTATTGTTTTATTCTTGTTTTGGGCAAATTAATTATTTAGTGAAGGTTACAGTTGTATTAGCTTCGATATTTGTTGTAGGAAGAGTAGATAATTGTTTCAGTAATTGACAAATAGGAGAAGTTTAATCAGTTGTTGCAGTAGCAGATTCAAGTGGGATTCTCGAATTTTCACATGGTATCGGAGCAGTTCAGGTGAAGCAAGAAGAACAATGCCAGAGAACCCAGAGATGAGCAGAAAAGGAGGTCAAAAAAGCTGCCAGAGGTAGCAGTTCGAATCTCTAGAGGGGTTTGCGTAGTCCTAGCCGAAGGGCTCAATTTCTGGGTAGTCTCTCCCTGAGTGAGTCAACAAAGAAAAGGGCTACCAAATCGAGATCTTGCCGTGATAGAGGGAGCAACACTAAAGCCTCAGCGTGAGGAGAAGCTGGTGGGACACAGTCTTTTCTATAGGTCATTTTGCTGGGCAAAAAGACGTCAGAAGAGAAGGAAGAACCACGATTGAGGGAATTTCTTCCTCAATAAGACTTCCCACCAAGAAGTTTGTTTTCTTATTGGCTGAGTAGCAGCAGTAAGATCCAAAGAGGGGTTTTCGACATTTGTGGCAGAGATGGCAACTAGTGGATTGAGGGATCATGATAGGTTGGATGGAGCATCCAACTATGTCATCTAGAAGGCTAGGATGCCATTCCTTCTAGATGAGCATGCCCTCAAGACATATGTTGACGACGTGGTGGCTGTGCTTGTAGATGCAGATCTGTTGAAGAAGTACTGAGTTGAAATGGCAAAGGCAAAAAAGAATGATCCTCGATGGAGTGAAGGATCATGTTGTCTGTCAAATCGCTAGCAGAGGGATTGCTAAAGAGATGTGAGATGCATTGTCTATGCTATATTAGGGATCTTCCAAGCAACGGAAGATGTACTTGGAGCAGAAGCTGTGATCTTCTCAGATGCAAAATGGGGAGCGTGTGGATCCATTCCTCACAAAGCTTCAGGAGACCCGTGACGAGTTATTTGTTGTGGGGTCTACACCTCAAGACTTAGAGTTGGTTAGACTAGCCCTCAATTCAGTGCCAGATGAGTGGCAAGCCTTTGTCCAGAGTATCCTAGGCAGGGCGGCTTTGCCAAATTGGGATGAGATGTGGGCATCTCTCAAACAAGAGGAGCTGAGGAGAGACTTGATCAAGTGTAAGCTTAACGGACGCAGCAACAGTGGGTTGAAGCCCAAGGAGGAGGAGGATAATGCAGCCCTTGCGTTGAAGGGACAGCAAGAGCAATGGAGATGTAGGAAGGACGTCTTGAAGATAAAGTGCTTTAGGTGTGGTGAGATGGGTCACTAGACACCTCAGTGTCCTCTCAGGAAGAAGGACAAAGATGAGAAGCACGATTCGAAGGCTACGCCTGTGAAGATCGAGGAGGAGTTCGCCATGACAACCGAGATACCTTTAAAAGGGAGGTGGGCTAATTTGGAGCTATAGTTTGAAAGAGCTACAGATGGGCAGGATCCTTGAGGAGCCCACCTCTCGAATCAATTCCTTGCTACGAGAGCCCAGATCAGAAGTAGCAGGATGGACTAGTGTCAGATCGTGCCGAGGAGTGTCGGAGAGACAGTTGTAGTGGTTAGGATCGCTAGAGACTGAGTAGCGTAGAGCAGAGTTGGCAACATGCTAGATGGCACAAAACAAAGGTCAGCAATAGCACATAAGATTCAGAGGGTCAGCGCAGAGACTAGCAGCAGTCAGGTTCCAACATTCACATGGTATCATACTAAACATAGCTAGTTCAGTAATTTGGGATGTTTTCCCGTTGTTGATAGAATAACAACAATAGTTTGCAGTGCAGTGGCAATGCTAGCAGCGACATGGATGCAGAATTTCAGAGGGAGTTGCAGTACAAATGTGTTGGAATTTCTAAGTGTAACTGTTAGAAATCCTTCCTGTACTTTCTAATTTATTTCTTCCTACTTGTTCTGTTAATTAACAAGTTATTTATCATGTAAATACTGAAAATAAATACAAGTACAGTCTCAACACATACAGATCATCAACTGAAGGAAAAACAAGCACACAAGTGACACTATTATTTTTGGACTAATATCTGTGGAAAAACCCAATGCAAGAAAATTGGTGCAGCTATTTGAGCATTTTATTATCAAGCAGTTTCAGAATACAATCTAGGTTCCAAAAATGGCTCACCCAATAGATAATGCCCTCGACAGTAGTACCTCTCAGTTAGAGATAGATATTAGCCCCAATCAGCCCCACGAAATCTCCCAACGTCAACCTCTAGCGTTTGCGTCAGCCTCTCTGGCCCAGCGTCTGCCTAGTGTCAACTTCTCTGGCCCAGTGTCAGCCTCTCTAGGCTCTCTGTTAGCCTCTAGAGCCTCTGCGTCTCCCACGCTGGCCCTCCTTAGGCTCTGCGTGGCCGCTGGCTGCTTCTACGTGGCCTCTAGCTAGCTCTGCATCAACCCTCTCCCAGCTTCTACGCTGATGCTCCTGGTACTATCTCTGCCTCTCTGCTACTGCATTCACTGCCTCTCAGCTGCAACTCTGATCACTCCTTCGATTTCATCAGCAAGCTCTACCCTATAAAATTGATTTCTTAATCAACTTGGTGTGTTCTCCAAGTGACCCTCAAGCCTCCTCTTATACTTTTCTCGTTGACTATTCAACAGCCAAGATTAAGTCCCTAATCAACAGCTAAGATTAGATTTGGCTTGATCCATGACTTTTGGACCATTATAACTTAGTTTTATATTAATTCACATTAATATTTTATTTTCCCTAAGCTTAGACTTAGGGACTCCATTAAAAATATTAATTATTTTAATACCTCCCAAACTGATTAGATTCTACCCAAACCATTTCTGGGTCTTGGAGATCTCATGTGCTTTAGCCTCTCCACCAATTTTCAAGGCTAGAGCACATTCAATGCTATCCCAAATCAACACTCCCTCTTAGCGAGGACTATGCTCTAGTAATACTCCTCACTGAGTATCACCCTAATCATCTGGCATCGGTCCCTGTGCTGAAGCTAAGTCTACTGCCCAACATCCTCTGCACTGCTGCATCATGTACTGCTACCCATGGCCCTGCCACTACCACTATTGCATCCGTACAGTAGCTCCCTCTACATCTGTGCGGCTGCTCATGACCCTGCCACTGCCACTACTACATCTGCACTACATCCCCTCTCATCATGTTGCATTGTGTTGCTCATGGCACTGCCACTCCTAACTGCTACACTGCAACTCAGTTATTGAGAAGTAAGTAACTGATCTCCCAACTCTGACATCTCTGTCAGGCTAGAAATACTTTTGATGCTGAAGCTTGCTCTGTCACTGACAAGTGCTCCCTCTTTGACCTTTGCGTTGCTGCAACAACTTGTGCATCTCGCACTACTACCTCACGATGTCCTAGGACTCCTGCACTGTAGCTTCCTATGTCGCTCCATCTGCATTTGTCTCTACCAACATCCGCCAGTGCTACTACTCTTCTTCGGGGCTCCTGTAGAAACGTATAATCCAAGAGGTTGGGTACCTCGAGGATCCTGCCCCTAGATCACCTGTAGTTTGTTTGACTACAGCTCAATGTCACACCACTTCCTCTCAAGTGGCGCATGAGCACCCATGGCACAGTCATCATCTGTCTCCACTTCTTTCTCCGCCCTTGTTGGCGTAGCCTTGGGCTCAGAAGCCTCTCCCTTACTCTTCTTCCTCGGACACTAGCTCGCATAGTGACCCAGTTCCCCACAGTGGAAGCATTTGACCCTGGAGAGGTCCTTCTTTCGTTTCTCCTGCTTTCCCTCAGATGCTAGGGCAGCATCCTCCTCTTCCTCCTTGATTCTGACTCCCTTTCCGCTGCTTCCCGCCTTGGTTAGCCTTCTGATCTCTTCTTGACGAAGAGCCACCCACAATTCCTCCCAATCTGGAAGGGTCAACCTGCCTAGTATGCTCTGGAAAAATACCTCCCAATCCTCTGAGATTGCGTTCAATGTGGTCCTCACCAACATCTCCTCATCCGGCATGGCCCCTATGGAAGTCAATTGATCCCGGATCTCCTTCAATCGACCGAGGAAGGTGTCTATCTGTTCTCCATTCTACATCTAGTATGACCGCAGCTGATTTTCTAGTAGCATTTTCCTCTGCATAGAAGTATGTTGATACAATTTTGTCAGGGCCTCCCACATCACATTTGTCGTGTCCTTTTCGACAATATGTGGTACTACATGGTCCTTGACTCCATCAAGGATGATGCTCTTGGCCCTTGCCATTGCGTCCTCGTACTTTTCATTCTCACTTGGGTCAATTGGGATCACTATCGTTTTCAAGGCGAAGTTCTTGAGACGATTCCTGTCTAGAATGGACAAAATCCTAGCCTTCCAGACTACGAAGTTTGAGGCTTCATCTACTCTGTCCTGATCTCTTACGCCATTCACTTCCATTTCGCTGCTCCTCTTTCGACTCTTCTGAGTCTCTCTACTTCCCTCCTGGAAGTTCTCAGTGTGATTCCCTCTGAGCCTCGATTTCCCTCCTAGAAACCCCTTTGCCAATGTCGAGATGCCCCCACTCCGATCGTTAGTGCAGCTGCACCACTGATCCGGATTTCTTGGCTAGAAATCCTCGGTAGAAACTCCCTCCTCCTTGGTCTTTCCTTGTTAGGTACTGTTCTAACCACAGTACCCCACCAACTTCACACTGCAACTTACCCACAACCTCCTATGCCCTAGCAAACTGAAGGTTAGAGGCTCTAGGCTCTGCGCAATCCCAGCACTAGCAAAATCTGCACCTCCTGGTAACGGGCATCAATCCTTCTTGACTAAGAAAGATGACCGAGCACTACGTAGGTCGGGTCTTCTCCTCTCTGCCACTGTGCTAATCCTCCTCCTGGCTCAAACTGATCACGGAGGCACTACGTCACCCCTTCCTTGTTGTTTTCCGCTAGGAACAACTTCTGTCACTTGGGCAGATGTTTCTGCTGCTGTTGCTCTGCTCAGTTGATGCCTTGATTTATCCTGTGATCTGCAACCACCCTCTGATACCATGTTGGAATTTCTAAGTCTAACTGTTAGAAATCCTTCATGTACTTTCTAATTTATTTCTTCTTACTTTTTCTGCGAATTAACAAGTTATTTACCATGTAAATACGAAAAATAAATAGAAGTATAGTCTCAACACATATAGATCATGAATTGAAGGAAAAACAAGCACACAAGTGACACCGTTATTTTTGGACTAATGTCCGCGGAAAAACTCAATGTGAGAAAACTAGTGCAACTATCTGAGGGTTTCATTATTAAGCAGTGTCAGAATACAATTTGGGTGCAAGAAATGGCTCACCCAAAAGATAATGCCCTCGGCAGTAGTACCTCTCAGTCGAAGACAAATATCAAACCCAATCTGCCCCATGAAATCTCCCAGCGTCAACCTCTAGGGTCTACGTCAACCTCTCTGGCTCAACATCTACCCAGCATCAGCTTCTCTAGCCTAGCGTCAGCCTCTTTGGGCTCTGCATCAGCCTTTGGAGCCATTGTGTCTCCTACGCTAGCCCTCCTCAAGCTCTGCGCAGCTCCTGGCTGCTTCTGTGTGGCCTCTAGGTAGCTCTGCGTCAACCCTCTCCCAGCTTCTACACTGATGCTCCCGGTACTATCTCTGTCTCTTTGCTACTGCATTCACTACCCCTCAGCTGCAACTCTAATCACTCCGATTTCCTCAGCAAGCTCTGCCCCAGAAAATCGAATTCTTGATCAACTCGGTGTGTTCTCCAAGTGATTCTTAAGCTTCCTCTTATACTTTTCTCATTCACAATTCAACGGTCGAGATTAAGTCCCTAATCAACGGCTAAGATTAGATCTAGCTTGATCCATGACTTTTGGACCATTCTAACTCAGTTTTATATTAATTCACATTAATATTTTATTTTCCCAAAGTTTAGATTTAGGGACTCCATTAAAAATATTAATTATTTTAATATCTCCCAAATTGGTTAGATTCTACCCAAACCATTTCTTGGTCTTGGAGATTTCATGTGTTTTAGCCTCTCCACTAATTTTCAAGGCTAAAGCACATCCAATGCTACCCCAAATCAACAAAATGCAGTGTTGATAGTGGCAGGGTCAGCATCAATACTCATGCAACATTTGCGCAGCAGTTGATGGACAACATGTCAGAGATCAATAGTGCGGAGGACGATGTTATGAAGTCAGGGTGATGCTTCAGTGGGAGGCATTGCTAGAGCACATTCCTCGCTAAGAGGGAGTGTTGATTTGTGGTAGCATTAAATGTGCTCCAAGTCTCAAATTTTGCAGGGAGGCTCAAGCACATGTATTCCAGAGAACCTAGAAATTGTTTTGGAAAATTCCATCCAAAGACAGTTCTATTAAAATAATTAATTATTTTTAAAGGGGCCCTAAGTTTAAACTTAGGAAAATAAAATAATTAAAGGGTATTAATATAAATTGTGGGTGTATCTTCTAGAAGAAGACACAGATCAAACAAAAATGATCTTAGCCATTGATTAGCTTCTAATCTAGGCCGTTGAATGTCAACGAGGAGATTATTTAAGGAGTCTTGAGGGTCACTTGGAAAGACACAAAGAGTTCAAAAGTTTGATTTTCTGAAGCAGAACAACTGCCGAGAGAATTTCGATAGTGAGTGGTTGTAGAGAGGAGCAAAGAGAGTTTTGGCTAGAGGATCTTCTCTGGAGCCAAGAATACTCAGCAGAGAGGCAGAAATACACAAAGAGGAGGCGGTGCAGAGGGCAGAGAGGGTGACTCAGAGCTAGGAAGGGCTCACGCAGGCCCCATGCAGACCAATGCAAAGGTCCGAATTTGTTCAAGGAGTTGTCGTTTCTGAGTTGGGAGGGCTGGAAAAGGCTCCTGAAGGTAGATCGATTCTGAGTTGGGTTGACGCAGTGACTTAAGAGGCTGACGCAAGGCCCACGCAGCGCAGCGCAGAAGTAGCTGGGGAACTCGCAATTCAGTTGTCGAATCAGTCGGGATCAATAGTGTTGAGTGAGGTAAACTCACCAGTATTTCTTGCCAAGTGATTGTCTCTGTAACTGGATTGTTGGGAGGGCATCCAAAGTTGTATTTAGAATACTTCTGCATAATAATAAAAACCCTCAGACCTGTTGCACCGGTTTTCGTGCATTGTTTTTTTTGGGGACATTTTCCGAAAAATACTGTCACTTGTGTATATCTTTCTCTATTGTTTTGTTCTTGTTTTGGGCAAATTAATTAATTAAGTGAAGACTGCAATTGTACTAGCTGCGATATTTGTTGTAGGAAGCAGTAGATAATTTGTTTCAGTAATTGACAAATAGGAGAAGTTTAATCAGTCGTTGTAGTAGTATATTAGGGTGAAATTCTCGAATTTTCACAGTCCTCTTGCATTTTCCTACTCTTCCTTTTCCTTTTGCTCTAAAATCCCAAGTATGCCACACTCCTCCATGAGTGCTCCAAGAAAACTCTAAGTGTCCAAGAGTATGAGAGAGAGAGTAGAATAGAGAGCTCCAAGTTAAAACTAAAAAAAGTGTGTACTTACAAAAGCCATGAACTAATCCTCGGAAGCCTTTTATTAATGAGGCCTCTAATTTATTCAATTTTCCATTATTTTCCTTCATTTTGCTCCTCACGTGCAACCTTTGATCTTTCACCTTCCTTTTTCTCCTATTTTCCATTACTTTCATAAATAAAATGTCAATTAATGCTACTTTGCCTTTCCAAAGCCTTTTCCATTTCCTTTGCCAAATTCCATAGCCATTAATTAATTACAAGTGATCCCCATCACTATGTGTTTTCACAACATTCATCTTGCAATGTGTGTCCCATGACCTTGGTTATTATTTTGCCTTTATTAACTTTATTACATGGATTTTAACCAGGGCTGTTACATCCTTGGCAGATAGGATGAAGAACTCATAATCCTTAACTGCAGTTTTCTACTCTGCCATCAGGGTTATATTCTCCAAGTTATTCTTCACCTCAGTTATTATTTTAAACCATATCAGTTGTTTGGCTTGGAGGAGGGGCATGTTACCTTTCAGTCTATTTTCAGCTCAATAACCTCCTGTTTTGTAGTCTGCATATTTTTGTTGATTAGCTCAGCGTTAGTCCTTGCAGTCTGTAGTTGTTTCTTCTTTTGTGTGAGAGCATGCTTGGCAGTATCCACATCCCTCTGCACCTTCTTGAGATCGCCTTCAGAGAGTTGCAGCTCAGTGAGGGTCTTAGTGAGCTGCTCAGTGGGATTTTGTGGATTCTTGGGTACCAACACTACACAAATATGAGAATCTATTCTTTGTTGGAGCTTTGCCACCTATTGCTTGAGGGCTACTACCTCATTATTCTTGTCTATCAGATCCTTGGCTAGAATCTCTTTTTCTCCTTCCCCCTGGGCTAATTCCCTGGACTGCATATGTTCACTAGCAGGAATCTTCAGCTTATGTCTTAGGTCTTGGATCTCGGCCTGTGAACTCTAGATAAGAGTCTCTATCACAACTTTGTCTTCTGGGTTCACTCCTAGCTTGACAATCAGTTCTTTGAAGTTCCCATTCTGTAAATGCAGAGCTCTGCAATTAGCTCTCTCTTGCTTTAGTTTTGTGGAAACCTTCTCCAATAGCTTCTCAACTTTGCTGAATATCATAGCATTTCGTCTTAGTTCATTGTAAAGCATCTCTCCCACCTATCTATTAAAGTTGATTTTGTCTGGCAGAGGGACACTAGTCATGTCTAGAGATACATCTACAGTCCTAAACTGTGAGTCTGATGGAAGGGACTAGGTCTAAGGATGATGTAATGAAAATTTCATTAGATATCTATCCAGGTCCATGGCAGACTGAAATCTGGTCTAGTAAGGGACCGAATGTGATGCTAGTTGTTGTTGCACCTCCTCTTTGATCCTCTTGTTACATTCTTATATTACCTTCCCTACAGCCCAACTAGATCATGTTGCTGTTGAGCTCCCAGCAAAGCTCAGGAGTGCTACCTTTGTTGATGAAGAGGCAAAAGCTTGAAGTGGGTCTTCTAAGGTCACCTGGAAGCCTAACTAGTCCAACTTTGTCTCAATCAACCTGGTCTCGATCTCTTCTTCCGTTGTTTCTTGAATTTTGGCCCTTTTACTGGAATGAGCTTCTTCCATCTCCACATCTCTAGTCTCGTCCACATTTCTCTTCTGAGTTTTATCCTTTGAAGTCGGAGTCTCAATCTCCATCTCTGTATTAATAGGCCAGGAATCAAAGTTAAACTTCCATTCAACTTCAGGCCTATACTCATGATCATAAGCTGAGGCATTAATGCTTTTCCTTTTCTTTGAAATGATGCCATGGGGGTCATAGTGCCAAATGTCTCCTATTTCAAAATTCAGTTCCTTTAACAAATCTTCAACTGGCTGAAGGGCTTGTCTGGTATTTACAATGAAAGGACCTATTGGCTTGCCTAATTTGAACATATAGCCTTTCTTGGTAGGAACAAAGTGGATTTGATCCACATGCAAGCTCTACCTGACGAATTCTAGGCAAGGATTCTCATGGGCATAAATATAGGTAAACAGTAAGGAGACAGTTCACACCCACAAACCCTATTTTCAGTGTGATTCTCGAATAAGTACCAATCACCCACCTTGGTGTCTTTGCTGAGCTGGAGGATTTCTTTTTGTTAGCGAAAAATCCTTGGCGGAGAGACTTTGTGAATAATTTTGTATGCTATAGCCATATCTGTGGATATGAATTGGGAAAAAGCCTCATTGTTGGGTTTCTTCCTAATAGTGACATCCCAATCAAAGACAAACTTTCTCTATTTGTGGAAATTCATGAGACTGAGGCCCAAGTATTCAAACTCATCCATATGGGTGTATAAGAATAAATAAAACAGAATGGGGTAGTATGTAAAGAATGCAGTGATAGGAAAATGGTGCAGCTAGAATTTAATGGATTCAATGAGGAATGAAGGTATATCAAAAACATGGCTTGGCTACATCATCACTCTTAGAAATCCTATGGCAGCTTTGGTAACATTAGTAGTATTGTATTCCCCAAAAAGTTGGGCAATCACCGTGAGGATGTGCTGTATTGTTTTTGTAAACATAGGTACAGGAAAAGAGTCAACAATTGGCAAGGATAGGTGGCTAGGAGCCAAAATCATCTGCAAGAAAGCTTGTTGTTCCCCAACTGGAAGAGCGTTATAGCTGTAGAATAGGGTAGTTTCAGTAAACTTTTCAGAGTTAGGAGAAACTGGGTACACCAGAGCTTTTTGGATCATTATCTCTAGGATCTTCACTCCAGTAGACGATATGAAGCATTTTTTGTCTTCAACATAAGACACAGCGAGCCATGAAATAAACTCTAGAAAAGGATAGACAGATGGTGCAATTTGGTAATACAACCCTGACGCCACTACCCTAAAGGGGCCTTCTCCCTTGAAATGGCGATCATAGATGTCAAATCGGAGGCCTGACAAGTGGTAGGGGCATGGTGAGTCATAGATTTGAGATTTTGTCCATGAGAGGCTCAATGTGCAAAGAAGGTTTAGCCTCTCAAGGTTTAGAAGTTTTAGGTGCAGGCTTCTTCATTTTGAGCATAAGGATAAAAACTATAAATAGAAGGCTCGGGTTACCTAGTCAACTAGGTGAATTTTGGACGAACGATGTTGAGGAATCTCTGGATTGTTTGATAAGCGAACAGTGTCGTGCACCAATGGAGCGACAAGAGGACTCGACTGTAGGAAATATAATTTTAAATTCAAACGGCTAACGAGTAGGATTTTTATAGGCAGGATAAAATGGTAACGCGATGACAAGTGAGCTCATGAGAAGGTGACATGTGGCGGTAGGAAATTGGGGGGACGAATGGACGACAAACGAGAGGGAAATACCTTTTACCTTTTATCATAGTGCTTGCTTGCTGACGTTGATGGCACCTCATGTTGATTTTCCACGCCCTTGGGTCTAGGTTAGAGTCTTAAAATCACAGACGCTACCAAACCAAGAATCTCAACCATAAACTACTTTGCATAGCGGAAATATAAAGCAGTAAATTACATTAACACAGAACATAGACAACTTTTTAATTTTTCAACCCAGCTTCATTATATTAACAACATATAATACAACAATCTAGGGATCTCGTACCAAGGATAATTGCCCTCATACATCCACTAGTACAAGACAAGATAATCTGACCATTTGGCTGTAGCATCTAACAGCTCCTCTCGGTCGTATCCTGTACCTGCCCGGTCCTTCGGCTCCTGATCTGCAACTCCTGCCTCTATCAATGCTCCAAGTCCATCTAGCCACTGTTCGACTATCAAATCTGCTCTCTAGTTGTCCCTTCATCCATCAAGGGCACAACTCATCGAGACTCCTGTCGAGTTGTTCATAGCTCCACTTGTGAAAAACTCTTAATCTGCCCACTGCTGCTTCTCAGCTACTCTGGGACTTCAGCCCAATATGGTCTTCCTGTGCTGCTCCAATGAAGACCAAAATAGGGCACGGAGGGCTGCCACCTATCACTGCAAGATGTCCATCTCCCACAGTGAACACAGGTTAGGAGGACTGCCCTTCATCTGCTGCAGAAGTCCTTCTCCACATGCACGCCTTGGCTACAGAATCCTACTCCTGGTTCATCAGACCCTTGATCTTATCAACAACTGCCAGGCTAACAATCACCTTTGTCCATCAAGGTGTTGCACTTCGGCTTCAACATGGACACTAACACGTTGTCCTCCGACAGACCATAAGTGTCCAATCTCATTCACACTTGGTATTCTCTCACGCTGCCCTCCAACAGTCCTCGAGAGACCAAGTTCATGTTGTAGCATCTACTCCTAGTTAGGGCATCCCCACACCTGGGAGACCCTTACACATGGCTGCCCATAGACTCCACAAATCTGCCATGTGTCCTCACCTAGGACACCATCAATCCATCGTACATCAGTCAATCTACAACATACCTTGTCGCTATCCTCTTGCCTCTTGATCTAATGTGACTGCTGTCACCTTGGTTGCTTGGTAGGCCTCCCAACAGTCCACATGGGATCCACCAAACAACTCTTGAGGGTTGCTACAATGGGCACATCAAACAAATCCTTGCAGGAGTCAATCCTTGACCCAATACACCTCTAAGCACGATGTTGTTCACCATGCTACACTATCTTTGTGGGATCTGTCACTAGGGCATCTGATCAACAGATCTACCCCCTCTCCTTGATTCCCACAATGATGCCTTTAACTGATCCAAAACTGATCCTCAAACTAGGATCCAACACACATCTCAACACTGTTGCAATACTGTTTGCACTGTTGTTGGTTGAACTCTTGGTTAGGGCATGTACTGCAGCCCTAGTTTCACCCCACAGTTAGCAAACAAGCCCTTCTAGGGCTGTGGTCCACCTTGGAGGGGTTCCTCTCATGCCACGTTGCCCCCTTAGGTTGTTGTCCACCCTTGACAACCCTCCAATTTGGCCTAGCTGTGTGCTATGGCCTATGGCCTAGCAACACAACTCTCCTGCAGCTTCCAGCCCTTCAAAGTGTACCCAAAAAGTCCTTGGATTTTGTGGTTTAGCAAGTGAAGAGGGGCCTCCTATTATACTATTGTTCTGGGCTCATTCCAACCCCAAAACAACCCTTTGTTAGCACTGTACAGAGGTGGTATGGCTTGCAGCCTACCACAGTCCTCATCTTGTGCTCACAGGCCACTCAACACAAATATCCCTCCATCATAAACCCATCCAATAGCCTGTAGATCACCTTCATCACACTCGGCCTACCTGTAGTGGCTTGGTTCTCCACGCAATCACAAAATGGCCTTCAATCCAGCGACTTTGGACCCTATTCAGCCCTTGAATCAGCCCTAATCTCCTCACTATCCTTGCCTTTGCTCCTACAGGCTAAAACAGAACCCTTCTGCCCTCCTACGCCGCACTTTTCATTTGTGATTGTTGCACTTCTTGGATGCTCCAAATGAGACCTCACATCTCCTATATATAGCCTTTCAAGGCCTCCACGAAAATAACTTGAACCAACATGTCTAATTGTGATTTACTTCAAGTCGGCCTACTTGAAAAAACCATAATTAACAAGTCAACTTCAAAATTTATTTTCTCCCAAACGACAACTCGGATTTAGACGATTTTCGATGTGTTGGAATCATCTTTCCGGGCACAATCATCCTCATCCATCATATGTCATGAAATCATCATGGTTTTGTCCCATTACACAATGGGTGCCAAAACCCCCAAGCTTGGTCCTCAAGTCCACAAGACTATTTGTGGTGCTTTGACCTCCAACCCTCGAATGTTAGGGCTTGGAGTACCTCCCAAGCTACACAAAAATCAACACCTCGGTGTATAGTGTGGCAGGCGTGGTCCCTACCTTTCTCCAACGGGTGGGAAAGCGGGAGTCAAGATCGAGCCGAAACTGCCTGGAGTTAATCTGGGTCGTCGATCTGCTAGATCTACTTTGTTGACCTTTCTCCTCTGGGGGGTGATGCCAACATAAAAATCACACCAGTTCCCCGCCATAGTGCTTTCGAGGGATGGACAGGTCACGATGAATGACGATCTGCGTGACACCTACTAGGAATTTAAGCAAAGGGCCTGGCCTTCCATTAACCTTCAACTCTTTGATTGTTGTGTCCATGAAAAGAAAAGTGTTTAATGTTGCCTTTGTCTGAGTGTGTTTAGTGTGCAACAAGCACCCATCTTTTTGTTTCCTTTTGCCAACCTGGGTGTATTTGTTCTTCACCTGCACAGGATAAATCTAGGACCATTTGATGAAGATGTAATCATGCTAAAGAGGAGAACAACAAGATCAAGCTAATGACCTCCAAAGGGTAGTCAGTGAATCCATAAGAGCAAGGAATATCTTAAAATGGAGACTAAGAGAATCGCCCATGACCAACGACAAAGGATCTATAGAAACCACCTAGGTAAAAAGCACTTTCACATAGGTCATCCAAGCATGGTCCAATACAAGTCATGAGTACAAAGTGGTCACACTTTTGACTAATCACGACAAGATATATAATTGGCACATCTGAGCATGGTATTTTTAACTCTAATGTCATTAGGATAGGCACAAAAGTTGCTCATATGGTGGGTCACACGCGATGAAAAAGAATAAGGTGGATTGAAGTGAATTTGAGGTGAGGTGTAACAAGTTAAAAGCGAATGGAGATAATTGGATAGGGTACATGCATAACTAATCCTAACAAGCCCCAAAAAATTGAGCAAGATCAACCACCTCCTTAACACGTGGGAAGGATAATATTTGGCCAATACGTGTGGAACATGTGAGTGTGAACAAGGTTGAATAAACCCAATGCATTTCTTTATGAGAGTAACCACGATATATATATATATATATATATAGTGTTGGATTTCCTTAACATGTGTGCCAAACAGGAGTGTTACCCTCAAGTTGTGTACATGAACATTGTGAAAATTCCACAACCAGAATCCTATTGAAGCAACTAGAAATTATTCTCCTAATTGTTAATTTAATTTAACAATTTATTTACTATTTCCTACAACAAATATTGAATAACTCACACTGCAACCTACACAAATAAAACTGCGGAAGAATAAACGTTGGAAGAAATGCTAGCACACACACATAAGATAACACAATTATTTTTAAACAAATGTCCCTAGAAAAACCCAACTTGGGAAAACCAGTGTAGCATGTAGCAGTGACAGCTTTATTTTATTATGCAACAGTGAAATTTGAGTACACCTATGGATGCCCAACTGGCAATCCAAATAGCAAGGAAATCTGGTCAAAATACTGAAGGGAATTACCCTTCTCCCACAAGCAATCTTTAGATCGAATTTCCCTACCAAAACTCGGCCTCCTGAAGCTCTCCATCAGCCTCTGCGCTACTCTGCGTAGCTGGCTGGACAGCTTGCTTCAGACTTGTTGAGAAATCTAGGTCATTAGCATTAGGTGATTTCTCTTCTATTAGAGACTTTTTGTGAATGCTTTTCACTTGTTTAGATTAGGATCTTCTTCATGTTAGATTATTAGTGTTCTTCTTCATTAAACAATAACCAATACATGAACATAAATACAAAAGAGACACAACATGTAGGCTATGATCCAGGGCCAAAACCTCTCACTCTTTATGAGGAAACCCGTACAAATTCTTCTTATAGAGATTCCAATTGATGAATACTAAGACCAAGACCCTTGACCTATTAGCCACTCCAAGGCCAAGACACACATTCTCTTGTCAATATTCTTCTTGACTCCTCTTCCATCAAGATCTTCATCATTGCCTTGATACCGAGATCTTCATCATTGCCTTGACATCATTTTTTCCTGCACGAGCCCTTATCACAAAGATATGGCACCTTACTGCACTTTGATTTGACACCAAGACAGAGGTACATATCACTGTAAGGTAGCAACAAGCTGTCCCTTTATCCTCCTTCGACTGATTCATCTGAACCTCTTCATTGCCACTGTGATTTGAGCTACTACCACCTTAGATTTGTTACCACTGTGATCCATGTTGTTGACGTTCCATCTGAAATACAGAGAGAGAGACATCCTATTCGAAACAGAGATTTGAACTTACTTGTTGATTGTGATAGAAGTTTGAATCTATCATTGTTGCAATCCATCCAAAACAGAGATCGAACTACTTGGAGACTGAACTCATCATTGCTCTCTTCATTTGAACTGTTGATTGTAGTTCACCGAAAACTTTAGAGGAATCCGAACTTTTGTTTCCACCGAAAACTTTAGAGGAATCCGAACTTCTGTTTCCACCGAAAACATTAGAGAGATATGACTGAAATTTTGTCTTTGGGGAATAGGTCGAGGTGCCTATTTATAGTGGTTTGTCTGTCATATATAAGCCGACATGAGTTTATGAACCGGTGTGCCTTCATTATGTGAGACGACATGAATTCCTTTATTTATCTTAAGGCCGACATATAAAGAGGACAGTGCGCTTGTCGTTCAAGGGCTATTTAGAAATTTTCATAGACTCGTATACATTGACATATGTTGAAGAAGAGCTCTTCATACATGACATTAATTCATTGACTTAAATGACAAATCCTAATGCTCCAAATGGGAGCCATCTAAAATAAAATCACTTGCTTATGAAACCCATGAAGCAAGGCTTACAATAATAATTTTATTTTTCTTCATTACATCATTTACAAAAGTCACAATTACATGTCATTATGAAGACCGAACCTAGGTGCACTTTTCAACACTCCCTCTTAACTAGGGAGGTATTCATAATGGTACTTGGTCATTCTCAATCTAAAGAATCAGATTGGTAACTCATTTGTATAGCATCATATCAACCAGCATTGTCACATAGCAAGGCCTTGACTAACAACTTTATCTCTCCACAAGATCTGAGCTCAATGCTGGTGAGACCAAAGATTTATAGACACTCTCATCATTGTCTCTCCCAGAACATACCCTACTTGAGTTCTTAGGGTGTGTTCCATGAGGACTATTCTTATCTTGGATTCCCAGTCCTCAAAGAATATCGGTCCTCCATGACTACTCTTTATCTTGGATGCCCTATCTCATCCTCAAAGAGTATCAGATGCCAAATGATTACCCAATCCTCCATTCTATCTTCCCAAGTGAAAACAAGAATGACGTGTCTATCTCTCCCTCTTAATTAGGGAGGAAATATCTATTCCATTAAAGGTATGTACTCATTCCTACACAAGGAATGTACCTAAGCTCCCTCTTGGCTTAGGAATTTCCAAGTTTCCTCCAAGTAAGAAACTTGTTTCCAAGCTCCCTCTTAATTAGGGACCTACAACAACTCCTCAGGTGGAGATAATGGAACAACCAATTGCTTTGAAGAACTCCTTCCTTCGATGTCATGAATTTCTATGTCACAGAGCCTTCATCCTTTTGGGACTTCTTCATAGGGCATAGACCATCCATCACTTTCATCCACGAGTTAGTCATGTCATTATTCCTTTCATCAGAAAGTGATTCATCAGTCTTTATCTGGCCTTGCTTCATGTCATGTTGCTTTCTTCATGCCATATTTGTTGATCTTACATCCTTCTTTATGGTCCTCTTGGAAGTCATCCATAGTTCTTCCCTTTGGCAGTGTTGCATAAGTCCATCCAAATATTTGTTCAAAAATAAGAAATGAACACTTAAATAAAAAACTACCTTTGTGATGGTCTTTCATCATGACATCTTCCTGTAGGTGTCAACTGTTGATTTTTGGTAGCACCGGATGTGCTCTAGCCATAAACATTGATGGAGAGGCTAAGGAACATGAAATCTCCAAGACCCAGAAATCGTTTGGGGAAATTCCACCCGGTTGGAGAGATATTAAAATAATTGATATTTTTAATGAGACCCTAAGTCTAAACTTAGGAAAATTAAAATATTAATGTGTATTAATATAATATGGGTGAGAAAGTTTTAAATAACGAGGATCAAGCCAGATCTAATCTTAGTCGTTGATTAGGGACTTAATCTCGGCCGTTGAATTATCAACAGGAAAAGTATAAGAGGAAGCTTGAGGGTCAGTGGGAGATATACCAAGATACCAAGAGAGATTAGTCAATTCGATTTTCTGGGGAGAGGTTTGCTACGAAAATCAAGCAAGTGATCTGTTGCAGTGAGAGGCAGTTCGGCAAGAGGTCAAGAATACATAGCAGAGAGGCAGTGAAAGTGTCAGAGAGACAGCGCATAGCCAAGGAGGGTTGACGCAGAGGTAGCTAGGATTGGCGCAAAGGCTAAGGAGGCCAGCGCAGAAGACGCAAAAGGCGTAAAGCTGACGTAGAGGCTGATGCAGGCAGCGCAAAAGGCTGTAGGGCTAACGCTGGGCTAAAGAGGCTGCGCTGAGGAAATTTTGTGGGGAAGACTGGGAGTTGATCAGTTGACGCAGAGTCGTAGGAGGGTGACGCAGTTCCAGAAGATAGCTTGGAGCAGCTTTCGTTGTCCAGCTAAGGAACAATCGAAGTCACTGTGGGGCCAATCATCCAGTTGCTGATTAGCTGGAATATCTGTCTCCGGAGGAAGGTACTACTGCCGAGGATAATCTTTGAAGGGTGAGCCATTTTTGGCACCCTAGTTGTATTCAGAAATAGCATAATAATAAAACCCTCATATTTGTTGCACCAGTTTTCCCGCATTGGGTTTTTCCGAGGACGATTGTCCAAAAATAATGGTGTCCCTTGTGTTGTCTCAGTTTATTTCAGTTATTGATCTGTATATTTGTGAAGGCTGCATTTGTGTTTACTTCGATATTTATGCATTTAAATAACTTGTTAATGTAAAGAACAAGTAGGAGATAGTAAACCAGATATTGCAGTAGGGGTTTCTGATGTGTTAGATTCAGAAATTTTCACATGGTATCAGAGGAATTGCAGATCACAGGAGGACTGAAGACACCAACAGAAGAAATCTGAAAATTTGCAGCAAAAGCAGATGTCCCAAGGGACAACATTGTTCAAGAGCTGAAGCGGCAAGGGAAGAAGTGATGCAGTTCTTAGAGGATGACGCAGAGGCTCACGCAGAGCCTACGTCAGCATTTCGAGCCAAGGGAAGGGCCAGCACAGAGACAGAAGGAGGTAGATCAGGCCTACGCAGTGCCCGGTCATCTTTTTCAGCTAGGAAGGATTGACGCTGAGGCCAGGAGGAGTTGATACAGATCTCAGTGATTGATTAGAGTCAGAAGGGCTTAGATTCTTCAGTTGTCGGGGCTAAGGGAGCTGTGCAAATTGTGATTTGAGGAGCTGGTCTCAGTTGTTAGATTGACTAGCTGTCTCGGCCGAGGATTGCTTTGTGGTCCAAAAACATTACAAAATTAATTGCCTCATTGAAGGGAGGCACATTACAAGACAACAAATAAGCCAAAATCAAATGAACATGATAAGAAGATATCTTCGCGACCATCCCTGTGATTGCCACTACTTCAGGTTGGATTGTGTTCGCGGTCTGGCCTCCTATGTTACTCAGTTGACTCCCATCGCTTCAGCCTTTACTGCTTGAACTATTCATCTTTTAAAGTTGGGAGTGGGCGCGATTAGTTTCATGCAGCGGTACTGAAACAGGAGACCCTTGGGCGGTACTTCGTCTTCCCTCTATATGGGACACCATGCCTGATAATTAAATCCTCTCGAGCTACTAAGTCCCTTTCCATTCCTATCAGTGACGACCTTGATTCCATATCACAATGGGCCTTTCTAGATTAGCTCATGTTGGGTTTGAATGCACCACCTATTTTCTTAAAAGCCAAAGCTGCCAACCCATCACACCTTTAAAGTCTCGTCCTGCACTATTGGCGCCCTGATATGCCTGGTGATGTGCTCATGATGTAATATGGAGGAATTTCTAGTGCTAGCCTTTATAACTTAAAACGTTGTGAAACATGCGAGTCCTGATCCCCTTTACTTCGACCCCTTTCTGTAATTTTCTTGATATGACCGGGGCCTTAAACCAAGTGCTTAGCCTGATGGCATTAGAGCCTTTAAAATCCTGTTCGGGAGCCATTTTCCTTTAAAACGTGAAATCTTGCACTTCAGCGATTTCTAATGTTTGCCCCTTTATATTTCCTCTTGACCCCTACGATCGCCGATCTACAGGGTCGGGTCCACCGAAGGCATCGTGATCGCAATATGGGAGAGATAGACCCCTTCATCTCTTTTCATAGCATAGGCCCACTGTCCGGACGCAAAGTCTTCATAAGATATGATAAATGAAATATTGCATCGTGGAGGATCCCCCACATATCGGAATCGCAAGCCTAGAGGGACTACAATGGGGAAGGGCCTTGAATTGTGCAATCACCAATATGAGATTTGCAATGGGTGATGTCATCACTACCACGTGTCACCCTATGAGTGGTGACACATGTCACCAAGAAATGCCCCCATAGGACCCCCAAAATGACGAATCTACGTGACACGTGCCTTTTGTACCGCCACGTCATTTCCGTACTGCCACATCAAGATGACATTAGCTGCCATGTAGATTCATAAGGACCAATGATATTCTGCCATGTGGCCCCTGGAGGAGAGAGAAAAAGGCTCGCTTGTCCCTGTTTTGCATTGATTTCCTTTGTTAAAGGATTTTGGGCTTTCCCGACGACTTAACATTATATCGGCGTTTCCCCACATCGCGACTTATTTAACCCCAGTCCCGTTCAACATTGTTGGTCGCCGATTTGCGAGAACTCTGATATGCGGGACCAACCATATTCCGCCACGTGCCCCCTAGAGGAGAGAGAAAGGGGTTGCCTGCCCTTGGTTTTTCCTTGCTTTACTTTGTTAATCTTTTTCTCGACCCTTTCGGCGCTTTACACTATTATCACAAAATCGTGATATTGCAAGGTTTTAGAGTGGTACCCTCACTGATCCACCGATTCACCAATTGCGATGAACTCCCGGGGCCAACCGATAAGCCTGGTCCCACCGATATGCCTGATTTGCATTATCGGCGATCGGCTAATCGTTGATTTCGCTGCATGCCCTGTTGCTACTTCGAAAAAGCCATCGATCGCCGATAAGCTTGGACCCACCAATATGCCTAGGCCCCACCCATCACCGATTTTCTAATGCGACATGCCTTAGACCCACCGATCTGTGATTTGCGATATCGACGATCGGCGAATCGCAGATTTTTCTTTCTACCCCTGTCGCTGCCTCATAAGAGCCCCGATTTGCGATTTGGGATGGCCCGCCGTCTTGTGATTTGCGATGGCCCGCCATCTTGCAATTTGCAATATCGGAGACTGGCGATTTCCATGGCCAAGTGCTTGTGTGCCACCCCTTTGAGCCTACGATCGTCGATATGCAATATCGGCGCTCTACGCCGTGACCTGCCAATGCAATATGTGCCATGAGCCTCCGATATGCCTGATACGCCGATATGCGATCAGTCGATCGCGACTTCAAGTGTCTTCCTCTTTGTAGCTTCTTTGGTAAGCTCTGATTTGTGATTTGCGATGAGCCTGACCCTTAGCCATTTTTCTTTTTTTTTTCTGGCTTTGAAAGGGCACCTTCAATCTGCTCTAACTTCTAATCCAAGAGTCCGTTTTCAGCGTTCCATATACCATTGGAAAGCTTGTTCCAAGCACTATGCAACAGCAAGGGTTTTATCAGGCTTTGATTTCTTTTGTGGCCTGGGAGATGGCTTCAAACTTCACTGCTCTCTGGCAACTTTGATCAACTGAAAACTCATAATGCAATGAGTGACAACAAACCCAATGGAGGAATGTGGACCCAGGTGGGGGAAATGATAAATGGTTCTATAATGAGTAGAAAGGGGGTAATATATGTGGATGAGGGAGCAGCACCACGCAACCAAAATCAGGGTTTCCCATGAAGTACCATCCCTAAAGCCAAAGGGTTAGTAAAAGAGATCCCACTGGACTAAAATCCAAGGCTAACATCCAAAGGGGTCTAGGGGACAAGAGCACAACCTAGTCCATCCTTTCTGTCGAATCTCCCCATTAATCCATGCCCAGAAGTGTCCATGATAAACAAACTACAATACTCAATTACCAAATGACAAGGCATACCTTCAAACATATGATCACCGCAGATGGGTGAGGGACCACATGGCTGCCTTAGGTAGTGGAGAAATGGCACAATGAGCTA
Source organism: Pinus taeda (assembly GCA_000404065.3). Lineage (NCBI taxonomy): Eukaryota > Viridiplantae > Streptophyta > Pinopsida > Pinales > Pinaceae > Pinus > Pinus taeda. Next base: position 53,083 of record APFE030792239.1, read on the forward strand.
TTTGGTGGCTACAAGGGACTATCGGCTAAGGACCATCTTGGAGAAATTTTATCCTAGGGATATCGCCCACAAAATGGTGGGTAACAATGACCATATTTCAAAAAATCTCGTTTCCATTCTGCATCTAATGGCATTAATGAAGTGGAATTATGGGAATTCTATCAAAAATAACAACCCTTAAAGCTAGCCGTCCTCAAGATATGTTCTAAAATCCCATTGCAACATAAAAAGTGAGTTGTCTCACACCTAAATTCCATTAGGTAGAGAAACATCAAGGATCATCTTCTAACTTCACAATAACAAATAGAATTCAAACCTTCCAAGTTTAGGTATTATGGGAGCATTATTAACCTGTAATATCCCTACTTAGGAAATACAATGATAAACAAAGAAAAAGTAAACATGCACACACAAAAAATCAGATACATAAGTGAACACCTAGAAAATCTCCAAAAACATTATCCAGCTGAGCCAATTTATTATGTGAAGTAGTAGCACAATAGGGGTATGTTAGGAGTGCACCTTGGCTTGCCAAAAAGGCAAGCTAGACAAGCCCCAAGTAGGAAAATAATATGTCCGGACGTGGAAATGTACTGCTCCAACTATGCTTTACGCTGCCCTAGAAAAACTGTTCTGTCTACTGGAAAGAACCTGTTGAAAGACCCTCCTTTAGTGGCAGAAAATTCTAGGAAATTAACCCCGGGCTCCTCTCCAAAATCCCACCAAAACCCAATAAAGGGTTTGGTCTGGCTCTGACCCCCGAAATTGACCCCCAAATACCACGACCTCCACAACTAGCTAGAAAATACGGCCCTCCTGGAAAATCTTTGTTGCAACCCTCCAAATGGTGCCAAAATGTTGGCCTTTACTCCCCCGGATGTCTCCCTCAATTCCCTTGCTCAACCCAACTACACAAGCCAACTCCTCAACTCCCACGTGTACCCAGAAAATGCCCTCTGCGCAAGTCCATGTAGTCCACTAAAAGACCACGCTAAAGCAACAAGGGTCCCCTCCAAGATTACATTGTTCTTGCCCCAAAATCTTCAACAAAATATGGTGAAATTCACCCCCTAGAATCCTCCACAAATTTGTTGCTCTTTCCAATCTCCCAACTGCAACTCGTACTCCTTCCCACACCCAAAAAGCAGCAATGAAGCCCCACGAAATCCCTATGACAATGTTGGACCAACTCTCAATGGATAAGACTTCCCTCCTTGGGTTGGCACTCGAAGTCCACCAAAGCAAGGGTTGGGAAACTCACTTGAGAATCTCGAGTGCAGACTCGACTAAACAACTCAAGCATGCTAGGTGCAAGTAATTGTCAAATTTCAAAAAGCCCCTATAGCTGCCATCCTCCTTCAATTTATAATTTTTTCCTTGCCTCCTTATGTGGGTCCCTCCACCTAGCATTTTCGTCCTCCTTCCCTTGGCAATTCAAATTTTTTCCCAAGGGAGTGTGTATTTCATGAGGGGTGGCCCCACGTTCCACTAGCCAAATAATTTCGGCCTCCCCTTCTCCTAAGCATATTCCAAAGCACGTTGGCCCCCTAAAATAGTCAAAATTGCAAAATTGTGAATCTTCCTTTAGAAAATAAAATTATTTTAGGAAGGGACATTACATAACCCTTATTACATATCTCAACAACCAAGAAGAGAAGCAGTTCCCAAGGAAGCCAATCAAGGGGCACTAGTGAGAGATGGTATGGTTTGGCAAGTAACTTCATGTGTTGAATTGTATAGCCATGATAAAGTTGTTTAAAATATTCATCCATGTGAGTGCCTTTGAAATACGAGGGAGCACCTATACATTGAATTACCCTTTTCTTGATAATGTGTCTTTTTACCTCTTAGTTTCCTTTCTCTTTGTTTATTTAATATTTTTTTGCTTTTAACTTTTATTTTATTTCATTTTAGTCATTCTCTAAGTATGCATTACCCTTTTCTTGATAATTTGTCTTTTTACCTCTTAGTTTCCTTTCTCTTTGTTTATTTAACATTTTTTTGCTTTTAACCTTTATTTTATTTCATTTTAGTCCTTTTCTAAGTATGCATTTCATTCCATAGGACTTGGGGTAATGGCTTCATAATGAAAGGGTATTGCTCATGCTTTATTTCCTTTGGTTTTTGACTTTTCTTTTTTCTTATTTGCTCTTACCACTTTTTAATAGTGACATTCTTCTCATGGGATTATGAAGTAAGAACATTTTTTGTGACATATGACAACCAACCCAAGGGTGGGACAATGAAAATCGGGAAGGATGGAGGATGTTTGGTATGGATTAGGATAGTGCATATGCTACACCTGTCAAAACCCACCACTAGTACAACTCAATCTAAGAGTGACAACCTTCTTATTTGCTCTTTGCCTTGAACTTATCACTTTTTAATAGTGAAGTTCTTCTCATGGGATTATGAAGTACGAACATTTTTTGTGACATATGACAACCAACCCAAGGGTGGGACAATGAAAATCGGCAAGGATTGAGAGTGTTTGGTATGGATTAGGATAGTGTATATGCTACACCCGTCAAAACACACCACTAGACAACTCAATCTAAGAGTCACAACCCTTATCTCAAGGATGAGGATTGCCCAACAAGGTGAAAGGAGGCAAATAGCACAAATTTAAAATATCATGATTTATTATTTGACTCAACCAATGATCACCACTTGCATGAAAGATATATAAGACACTAATACTCAATATGAAGTAATGAAATATTGTACTTCATGTGTGTGAAGCACCATATTCATAATCATCATAGTCATCAAATGGGAGTAAGCTGAGTAAATGTGGAAAGAATCTCTTCTTTATTGTCCATAGAGAACCATGGATCTCATATGTGAAAATGTCATTTGTGGTAAGAATCACAAGAGACAGTGTTTAACATGTTAGTGTTGATTTTGGGTAGCATCGGATGTGCTCTAGCCATGAAATTGGGTGGAGAGGCTAAGGCACATGACATCTCCAAAACCCAGAAATCATTTGGAGAAATTCCACCCAGATGAGGAGTTATTAAAATAATTGATATTTTTAATGAGTTCTTAAATCTAAACTTAGGAAATAAAGATTTTAATGTGTATTAATAAAATATGGGTGACAAAGTTCTAAGTGACGAGGATCAAGCTAGTTCTAATCTTAGCCGTTGATTAGAGACTTAATCTCAGTCATTGATTCGTCAACAAGAAACGTATAGGAGGATGCTTGAAGGTCAGTTGGAGATACATAAAGTGATGAAAGAATTCGATTTTTTGGGGCGAGGTTTGCTGAGGAAATCGGTTAGTGATCAAAGTTGCAACGAGGGGTAGTTTAGCGAGAGATTTTCATCCGAGGTTGAAGAATACATAGCAGAGAGGCAGTGCAGTGCCAGGAGAGACAGCGCAGGCCCTAGAAGGGCTAACGCAAAGGCCCAAGAGCAGGCTGACACAGGTGATGCAGAAGCCATAGAGGCTGACGCTGGGGAGATTCTGTGGAGCAGACTGGGAGCAAATCAGGAAATTCTCAGCCGCAAGAGGGTGATGCAACTCCTGAAGGAGTGACGCAGTTCCAGAGCAGTTCTTGGAGCAACTTTCACTATCCAGCATAGGGAACAACTGGAGTCGTTGTGGGGTTTGATCATTCACTTGCTGATTTACCGGAATATTTGTCTCCATATAGAGGTGATATTGTCAAGGATATTCTCTATTGGGTGAGCCATTTCTAGCACCCTAGTTGTATTCACGAATTTGCTTAATAATACAAACCCTCTATATGTAGCACCGGTTTTCCCGAATTGGGTTTTTCCGGAGACGATTGTCAAAAAGTAATGGTGTCCCTTGTGTTATTGTCTCTGTTTATTTCAGTGCATGGTTTGTATATTTGTGAAGGCTGTAATAATGTTTACTTCGATGTTTATGCAATTAAATAACTTGTTAATGTAAAGAACAAGTAGGAGATTGTAAACCAGTAATTGCAATAAGGGTTTCTGATGTGTTCGATTTAGGAATTTTCACATGATCTCAGAGCGATTGCAGAGCATAGGCAATTGAAGACACCAGCCGAGAAATCTAAGAATTTGCAGCAGAGAAGCAGTTGCCTTGAGAGACAGCATTGTTCCAGAGCTGAAGAGGCAAGAGGAGTGATGCAGTGCAGAGAGTGTGACGCAGAGGCTCACGCAATGCCTGCGTCAGCATTCTGAGCTGGGAGAAGAAGACGCAGTAGCTGGGAGGAGCCCATGCAGTCACTGCGTCAACCATCAAGGCCAATGCAGAGGTAGAGGAGGGCAAATCAGGCTCACGCAGAGCCATGTCATCCTTTTGAACCAGGAAGGATTGACACAGTTGGCTGGGAGGAGAAGATTCAGCCCACGCAAATATTGCGCAAATCCCGAAGAGCTCAGATTCTTCAAGTTGCCGGGGCTAAGGGAGCTGTGCAGATTTTGATTTGTGGAGCTGGTGGGACGTTGTTTCTGTCAGTCAGAACAGTGTCTAAGGAGACTAAACCAAGGTAGAGGGAAGCACTACCTCGACAGATTTCTAGCCAAAAAATCTAGATCTGAATTGCAGCGGCAAAGGAGGATTGGAGAGGAGTAATTCGATGGTTGGCTGGAGGAATTCCGAGAGGGAAATCAAGACTCAAAGCGAGTCTAGAGAAAAGGAGCAGAGATGGAAGTGAACGGATTGAGGGATCAGGACAGAATGGGCGGGGCTTCCAATTTTGTCATCTGGAAGGCCAGGATCCTAGCAATCGTAGATAAACATCACATTAAGGACTATGCCTTGAAAACAGTAGTTGTCCCAATTGACGTTGATGCAACTAAGAAGTATGAGGAGGCCCAGGCGAAGACGAAGGCGAAATGCATGATCCTAGACAGGGTCAAGGATCATGTCATACCACATATTCCTGAGAAGAAGACAACAAAGGAGATGTGGGACGCCCTGACCACCTTATACCAGGGCACTTTCGTGCAGCGGAAGATGTTTTTGGAGAATCAGTTGAGCTCATATCAGATGCAGAAAGGAGAGGAGATAGATCCCTTCCTTCTCAAGTTGCAGGGGATTCGTGACCAGCTTACTTCTGTGGGGCTTACTCCAGATTAAAAGTTCTTAGTCAGGACTGCCCTGAATACAGTTTCCGAGGAATGGGAAACATTTGTCCAAAGCATTTTGGGCAGAGCGACTCTCCCCAGTTGGGAGGAGATGTGGACAGCGCTTCGACATGAAGAGCTTAGGAGATTGACCAAGGCGAGGAGTAGCAGAAAGGGAGTTCGAATCAAGAAGGAGGAGGAGGAGGATACAGCGCTCGCATCAGCGGGACAAAAGAGACTACAGAAGAGGAAGAAGAAAGACATCTCCAAGGTCAAGTGCTTCAACTGTGGGGAGCTGGGACATTATGCCTCTCAGTGCCCCAGGAAGAAAGGCAAGGGAGAAGCTTCTAATTCAAAGGTTGCTCCAGCAAAGGCAAAGAAGGATGTCGAGATTGATGATGATTGTCCCATGAGTGCTCATGCACCTCTATAGAAGAGGTGGGGAGACTTGGCGCTGTAGTCAAGAGGACTACAGAAGGGGGCAGGATCCTTGAGGTGCCCAAGCTCTTGGATCACATCCGGCGACGGGAGCCCTTAAAGACAGTGGCATGATGACAAGTGTTGGGTGGAGCAAGGTGCGATGGAGCAACAAGGCAGTGCTAGAGTGCAAAAGTCTGTAGCAATGCAATGGCAGTAGAGGGAGCACAGGATAGCAGCAGAGGTAGCTTTAGCATCACGGGGCTTCCAGACTAACTAGGATGTCAGTGTTTGGGTGAAGTCAGTTACTTACTTCTCGGTAACTAAGTTGCAGCACAACAGTTAGCAGTGGCAATGCTATGGGCAGCATGAGGCATCTTTTTGAGAGGGAGTTGCAGTACAAATGTAGCAGTGGCAATGGCAGTGTCATGGGCGTACATGAAGCAGCGGTGCAGTGGATGTGGGGCAGCAGTATAGGAAGCAATAGTGCAGTGGATGTGGGACAACAGGCCAAGCATCAGCACAGAGGACTGATGTGGAAGATCAGTGTGATGCTTCTATGGTGAAGCATTGTTAGAGCACATTCCTTACTAAGAGGGAGTGTTGATTTTGGGTAGCATCAGATGTGATCTAGCCATGAAATTTGGTGGAGAGGCTAAAGCACAGAGATCTCCAAAACCCAAAAATCGTTTGGAGAAATTCCACCCAGATGAAGAGTTATTAAAATAATTAATATTTTTAATGAGTTCCTAAGTCTAAACTTAGGAAAATAAAAATATTAATGTGTATTAATAAAATATTGGTGAGAAAGTTCTAAGTGACGAGGATCAAGCCAATTCTAATCTTAGTCGTTGATTAGGGACTTAATTGCGGCCGTTGATTCGTCAACAAGAAAATTATAAGAGGAGGCCTGAGGGTCAGTTGGAGATACAGTGATACACCAAGTGATCAAAGAATTTGATTTTCTAGGGTGAAGTTTGCTGAGGAAATCGAGTTAGTGATCAAAGTTGCAATGAGAGGCAATTCAGCAAGGGATTTTCATCCGAGGCTGAAGAATACATAGCAGAGGCAACACAGTGCCGGAAGAAACAGCACAGGCCTTAGAAGGGCTGACGCAGAGGCCAAAGCGCTGACGCAGAAGACACAGTAGGCTGACACAGGTGACGCAAAAGCCATAGAGGTTGACGCTGGGCCTCAGAGGCAGCACTGGGGAGATTTTGTGGGGCAGACTGGGAGCAAATCAGCGGATTCAGAGCTGGGAGAGGGTGACGCAAATCCTAAAGGAGTAGCACAATTCCAGAGCAGTTCTTGGAGCAACTTTCGTTGTCTAGTATAGGGAACAACCGGAGTTGTTGTGGGGTTTGATAATTCGCTTGCTGATTTACCGGAGTATATGTCTCCAGATAGAGGTGCTACCACCAAGGATATTCTCTATTGGGTGAGCCATTTCTGGCACCCTAGTTGTATTCACGAATCTGCTTAATAATACAAACCCTCTATATGCTGCACCGGTTTTCCCGAATTGGATTTTTCCGTGGACGATTGTCCAAAAATAACGGTGTCCCTTGTGTTATTGTCTCTGTTTATTTCAGTGAATGATCTATATATTTGTGAAGGCTGCAATAGTGTTTACTTTGATGTTTATGCAATTACATAACTTGTTAATGTAAAGAACAAGTAGGAGATTGTAAACCAGTAATTGCAGTAGGGGTTTTTGATGTGTTAGATTCAGGAATTTTCACAGTTAGGGGGTAACATGACAAATACAACTACGTGCCAAAAAATGTCTGATACCTTTTTCTAATGCCCATCAAATTCTGCTAGCCACCGAGCATACTATCTTTTGTGCTATTTGTGCCAAAAAAATATTTCTGAAGTGACCATGCTGGTTGAGCAGTAAGTTGGGGGTGACTTGGTTCAAATTTTGCGATCGACACTTCTTGCCTGCCAATCTGGACATTGACAATTGTTTGGAATCCTATCTTAAAAGATAAGACAATAAAAGATAAGCTTATCTGATTAACTATAGTAAAATAGTTTAAATGGGTTGGGCTTTGTAAACCACTAGAGTATATCTATTTTCATTCCAGGTTTATTAAGCATATTCACTCCAGGTCTATTAAGCATTGAGCTGGATTAAAAATAAACAAAAAGCAATTAATCTTTTTTAGGGAAAGATTATCCAGACTAAATACAGTAATATAGTTTAAATGGATTGGACTTTGTAAACAATCAGTCTAAATCCATGGTTTTAACTCTGGATCTACATAGAGAGGGATCCAAAAAAACAATTAAAAAATGATTAAGATATAAATCTTTAGGTACTTAAAAGATCCCAAGTTAAGATGGACAGTATATTGTTTGATACTGTGGGTTGATTAAAAAACCAGTCATGAACAGTCACTAATGATACCAAACAGAATTGCCTCTCTCTTTCTCTCGTCATATACAATAGTCCTTTTCCCCCCTCTTATATATACTCTTTTTTAATTTGGCAATTTTTATACGTTTCAATGTTCATGGATGCCTTTCAGCGTTCACGATCATCATTCTATAAAGGAGTAAAACATTTACTCTCTGTACTAGCACTCTTCACCATACATTCTAGCATTTTATCCATAGTTAGTTCCTACCAAAGACTTCTGAAATAATTACAAAAAGTAGTTCCTCCAGTGTCTCAGTCCTATAAAATCTGAAATATAATATTATTCACCATAGCCTAACCAGATTGCTTTTTTCTCCTGAAAATCATGGAAATTCCGGCTATATTTTGATAAAATCTGGCAGGAATTTTTCTAAATCCAAATTACAGCCATCAAAATTCAATATTTTGGGTGCATCAAAAGTTTTTGATGGTGCTGGATCCATTTCCATGATTCAAACACTGCTACTAAAAGATTTTTTGAATTTTTTTTGCCCGGATTCCTGCCACTTTTGGCCGTCCTGGCAATTCCTCCGCCTCCGTAAACGACTCGATATTATTCATCCCTCCTTATATAATAAGGCCCATCGCTTTGATTCATCATTACGTTAGTCAATAAAAAAGAACCTGAAACATATCACGACTGTCCGTAGTAAAAGTTCTGTGCATAAAACTCAGATTTTAAGGAACCTGAAACATATCATGACTATCCATGCAGTAAAATTTCTGTGAGCAAAACTCAGATTTAAAAATCAGGAAAAGGACTCTGGATCATATTCAGCAATGAACAGTCAGTAATGATAGCAAACAGAATTGCCTCTCTCTTTATAATAGTCCCTTTTTTCCCTCTTATATATACTCCACGGAAAAAAAGTTGCAATTGGGCAATTTTAATACATTTCATGGATGCCTTTTAGCATTCACGATCATCATTCTATAAACGAGAAAAAAAATTACTCTTTGTACTAGCACTCTTCACCATACATTCTAGCATTTTATCCATAGTTCCTACTAAAGACTTCTGAAATAATTACAAAAGTCGTTCCTACAGTGTCTCAGTCCCATAAAATCTGAAATATAACATTATTCAGCCCTCCTTATATAATAAGGCCCATCGTTTTGATTCATCATTACGTGTAGTCAATAAAAAAGAACATGACTGTCCATAGTAAAAGTTCTATGCCTAAAACTCAGATTTTATAGAACCTGAAACATATCATGACTATCCATGCAGTAAAAGTTTTGTGAACAAAACTCAGATTTAAAAATCAGGAAAAGGACTCTGGATCATATTCAGCAATGAGGTCTTCCTGATGTTCCCACACATGCCAGGATCTTGGTGCCATCTCTAAACTTGTTTTAGAAACGGAGTTTGCCAAAGTACTCCTCTCTGTACACATGTAAGAAAGTGATTTCATTAAAAACGTGCTTGAAATTTAATATTTCCTCACCTAGTAGAGAGGTCCGAATAAAAAAAAGAGCAAAAAAGTTTAAGATAGTCTCGATTGAAAAAAGTTGATATAAAGCTTTGAATGATTATGACTGGGTTACTATTTTTTTTTTATAAATTATTATTATTATTAAAACATATTATATTAATTCAATAAATTCCCACATCACAGATATAGGAAGGACAATCTCTTCAATACTGTGCTATAGAATGCACTGTTGATACTACAGCGCATCTAATATTATTTTGTTGTTTAACTTGCAGCGTTGTTCCTATCCAATGAAGCACCATTTAATTGCCCGGGATTCAGTCTCATTTGTGCTGCATTTGTAATGGTAGATATTTGCCAATAAATTTATTTATTTTACTCTATTTTAGGTTCTTAGTTTCAGTCAAATTAATTTAACTTGCAATGCAACCAAGCCCACCTCGCTCGATAGACTTGGAGACATAAAGTTCAACGATTTTATCTGATAGACAATTGGAGAATTCTTAGACTGTTTTCTTGATGCAGGTGATTGCATTCATCCAGGCTTCTGTGATGAAGCCGAAAGTTACAGACCATGTGCAAGTGTTGTCCCTCGAAGATGAGCAAGCAACAGTGAATGCTCCCTTGATATCCTCTAGTGACTGAGCTCCCCAAACAAAAGACATCGATAAGTGGATCAACTGTTATATAGCCTTCCACCATCCATACTATAAAATCAACTGTAATGTAGCCTTCCACCATCCATACTATAAAATCAGCTGTAATGTAGCCTTCCACCACATGGTAGGCCATCTGAATGTAGATTTAGAGTATTTTATTTGTACAGATGTATATATATATATCACTTCTTTTTCGAAAGAAAAAGCATACTTTTAATATCTCATAGGAAATCAAAAAGTACAATATCTTCGCTGCATAGCAGCTCATTTTATAGCTTAAAAAACTGGGCTGAGAAAAAATCCCAAATATATTTTAGACTTTAAACATATTTTGAAACTTAACTAAATCCTATTTAAATAGGATCAAATCAAATGGGTTAAAGGACAAAAAAAACAACACATATATCACACTTATAATGGAACTATGAGTGAAATATCCCGGGGATGGTACAGAAATCTATGCTTTGTACACTGTCCTAAAATTGAGAGCAACTGTACTATAATTGCATATATCACATTCTTGTTATTTAGCCAACTAGAGCTAGGTCCTTTTCTTCTGTATAGGTATTTTTTGTTCCATGAGTTGGGGCCATTTCAGACCAGATGGACTTATTAAATTATCAGAGAATTGCTTAATTATGGTCTTTGGCACCGCAATCTATTGATGATGTATATTAAAGACTCCTTATCACTTTGCATACTTTCAACTGACTTATTAAATTATGAGAAAATTGCTTAATTTGTCTTTGGCACCACAATCTATTGATGATGTATGTTGAAGACTCATCACTTTGCATACTTTCAACCGACTTATGCTCGACTGTAATGAAGGCATCTGATTATCAATGCAGTTTAGGATATTGCTTTGACATTCAATAGATTCAAACATATTTATTGCAAAAGAAAAGGAGGAATTATTATAGTTTATGGATGTCAAATAAATTTAACTGGAACTTGGAATGAAGTCTTTACCCTACTGAAATGAAAGAATCTTTCAAGGCCTTAATTGTGGAAGTATTTACCCCAGCCATAAAGATAAAATTAAATTATGGAAGATCACACATTGTATTAATCAAATAATGTTACATATAAATACATGTAGTGTTCACTCAAGATAGGTAGACAATCTTGGACACACAATCACTTTGTTGAGAGAAGATCTCAACCACACACCTATCTAGGAAACATCTAGATTTCAACAACTTTTAAACATTAGGAATGGACTCCTGCACATAGAATAAATCACAACAAAGACAAGTAGGAATTATATTTCCAAGTCGCCCCCTTAATGACTACTTGTCTCAATCTTAATAAGCAAAGTCTAGCTATAAAAAAATATGTTGATGTCCATATAAAGGAACAACTACCTACAGGAATGCATAAGTACCAACAGCTGCAACTATTAATCTATTAGGATGTTCTTTGTGTACATGGTTTAGTCAACCATTATCTGCATAGTTGTACCTGTACTAATAAATCCCCCTCCATCATCTTCAGCATGGGTTTTTTATTGTCATCATGGGTTTTCTAGGATTACCTATAACCATGCTAAATCCCCCTCCATCATCTTCAGCATGGGTTTTTTATTGTCATCATGGGTTTTCTCAGATTACCTATAACCATGCTCTAGGTTTTATCGGCTTACCCTAAACCATGCCCAAGGTTTTGTGGGCTAACCCTAAACCATGCTTAGGGTTTTGTCCACTTACCCTAAACCATGCTACAAGAATCCATGTTCACTTCACACTCACAAGCGGTTTCTGGCTTACCAAAAACCTGCACTTCCAAAATGGTTTTAAGCCACAAACTTTACGGGGTTACACATGAATTATAAGGCTAACAACACAACTTCAGGTACATAATATTACAAACCTTTCAAGGACCACTACAAAACAACATAGACATGATTACACTTGAGATGTGTGACTCATAATACAACATGCTCGTGAGTCTGTCCCACAAACTCACACAAACTTGCACTTTGTTATCCATCATACTTTAATCTTTGATGTAGCTCCAACCACTATCTTTTGATGCCATCTTCACTGTCATGTCTTTATCATATCTGGTAATCAATCATTCCTGCAAATAAATTTGTCTATAGTTGGAATGGCCAGTTCCAACATAAACTCAAACATGTGACCATAGTTGGCTACATTAATTGTCAAACATCCCATCCTTTCCACCATACATATATCAATACAATTTTACATGACTTATACACTTGAGAGTTGATTTTGACCGGACAGAATTATAACCAAGACGTCCCAACACAAATTAGGGTCGGCTTTCTCATGCCATGATTTTTCACAAATAAGATTTCAATGACAAAAAGAAGAGAAAGTAGAGCAAATTTGGTTAAACGATCCAAGAAAACCATAGAAATCAGTTCCAAGCGGCTACAGGATCGACGATTCACAGTTCCCTTCCAGTGATTAAAATCTCTGCAGCAATCCACCTGATCTAGCTACACCACACAAAGGGTCTTGTCTCTCCGTTAGCGCAGCGGCTCTCTCCTATCAACGGATCTTATGACTTGAACAAGACAGCCAGAACAAATTCTACCGATCTCCCAACCATAAGGTGAATTCCAATTGCAGTAAGTCTCTTCCGTCGAGTGGTTATAGGCCCCAACTACCTTTTAGTAAGTGAGAGAATGGACCAACGTAATTTCAGGGGCATGGGTGAAGGTGATGCGTTGAAATTATCGGTAAGGAGTTTGAGGCTTTAACTCTGGGCGAATGCCAAATGCAAGTCATCGGCATAAAAATGATTTTGATGACTCGTATGACGCGGCAGCTTAATTGAATGAATATTTGTAAAAATTGATAATTTTTTTTTTTTTTTTTTAAGTTACAATTTTGTTTGATTGAGTAGATAGGAGAGATTCATTCTATACCCAGAACCCAGAGTATGACGGGATGTGTCAGTTTGTCTGTCCTTTTCCCTTAAAAAAATTAAAAAATTGTGTTTTAAATGGAAAAATAATGTCCATTATAATATAAAAAAATGAATATTTTGTAAAATAAGTAAAAAATGTGTAAGTAAAAAGATTAAATTTTATACATTTCAAAAAATATTTCAACAAAAAAATTTAAACAATGAAAAATAACACATTGCATTTTGTACTCTAAAAAAATTTGCACATGAAAAAATTTGATCTTTCTAGACTCATGTTAATTTGATCTTTCTTGATAAGTGTCGGTCTTAACACAGCTATTAACTTTGTTGCCCTCCTTATCGAAGTTGCCCTTTAAAGTGTTATCATATCACATTTCACTTATGACAAATTAATTTTCGCAAAAATTTGATCTTTCTAGACTCATGTTAATTTGATCTTTCTTGATAAGTGTCGGTCTTAACACAGCTATTAACTTTGTTGCCCTCCTTATCGAAGTTGCCCTTTAAAGTGTTATCATATCACATTTCACTTATGTCAAATTAATTTTCTGGCCTCATCGAACAGTTTGCACATTTTCATGGCGCCTTAGGGCCTTGCCACAAAATTTTGAAATGTATAATTACCAGCAAACAAAGACCAAGATTATATAGTCTGAGCATTTAAACCATTGCATGGAAATGCATGCAAATCATCATGTGTAAACTTAACAAAAAAGTTTTGATGCATCTTTGAATAATTTTGTTGAAGATAAAATGTGTAAACTTCAAATAAAGTTGTGATGTGTTTTTGAATAATTTTGTTGACAATAACATTTATTGTATAATGAAGACAAAGAACAAATAAAATAGACAATTTCATTATCCATTTAAATAATTATATGAAGTACATGGAAGTCTTCGAAGCATATGCTATTTAGCAAAATTTAATTTAACATTCAAGTATATGGAAAACAATGAAAAGTATTTAACATTTAAATTATTATATAGAAGGAAAACATTAGTTTAACATGTAAGTCATCAGCTGGAAAATAAATGAAAATTATTTTATTTAAATTATTATGTATAAAATGTGTGCTATATTTTTTCTGCTCGCTTTATTATTATATATATAGGGGTTGGTTGGAAAAATATTATAGTATTTTTTTAATTTTACTTTTAAATCATAATCATTATATTTAATATAATCATTATATTTAATATAGGAAATCAATTTTTATATAAAGCTTAAGCTTGAGTGATCAGGGAATTATTGATATATTTTTAATTTCAATTTTTTAAAGCAGTATATATGAAAATATTTTTATTTGAAATTATAATATTTTTTTATTTTTACTTTTCATTTTGAGAAGTCAAATTTATTGTGTCTAGAGGGGCATTCTACAACTCTATATGAGAGCTATAATCCGTGCTCAATGTGGAATTAACACCTGTCATTTTAAAATAAAATATAATTATTTTGCAATTTTAGATCATGAAAATAAAATTTAAAACCATTATTTAATTTTTGATAATTTCTTCTTCCTAATTAACCATTTGAAATTTACATGATTTTAATTCTTTTAAAACAAGGTTACTTTTATTTTTATCTTTCAGTAGTATTTAATATTCCCTTCCCAATTATTGTTGATTTTTGGCTATCCTCAATCATGTTATTATTGATCAAGTAACATTATCAACATAATTTAAAATAATTAATGTTAAATAATGATTAATGTTATTATTATTATTAACATTAATTAAGGACACATATGCATGAGAAAAAGGAATGGTGCACAGTTCAAGGAATGGAGGCTATCCAACCCTAAACTTGTACTAAAGAAACTCAAGATTCCTACGTATATTAATAAAGGGAAACCTAGTACAAAGCTTTAATGAAAATTTCTTCTAAGTATATTGATTTGCAACCTGACCTTGGAAACCCTATTTCTCTGTGTGCATCAATAGATTTCCTGCTAAAGAATAATGGCAATGGGATCAGCGGGGGCTCTGCCCCTCCCAGTGATGAGGGGTCAGCTTTTCGTGCCTTGATTCACTACTAAAAGGAAAACCTCGTCCTAAGGATGTAAAACCCCAAACATCAAAATTTTTAACAGATCTGGTACACTCTAAGTGTTCTAAAAAAATTCTACCAGTAAAAACACTGAACACAAAATAGATCTGAAAATGCAGCCTCTTATTTATGTAAATAACTAAAGACAAAGTTACATGCCATCACAAGACATATTAAAGTTTATGATTGTGGCATGTATGGATGCCCATCAACAAAGAAATTAAAGATATTGAAGCACAATCGTGGACCCTGGATGAATCCACCAGACAATTACGCCCACGGGGTTTTCGTCCCTGGGATCAAACTAGAATTGGCCTCTCCAAGTTCTCAACAAAACACAATAGGGTGAAAAACTCAAGATGCCTAAATGCCTAGCTCCTATTCCCTTTTATAGGCTTGATGGACTCTTTAGAAAAAATATTTTATTGTTTTCCCTCGAAAAATGAGGGCAAATACCATGGGAAAATACCATGGTAAATACTATTGGTGGTTTTCGTCCATTTTGACCATATCGAAAAAAAAGGGAATATTACAAATCCTCCCACCCAAAGATTGTTTGCCCTCAAGCAATCCACATCTATCCATAGTAGAAGCATTTGTACATTTCTACCAGGGCCCCATACAAACCAGTGCGTTATCTCATACTTGCATGCTGAATAATCTTGAATGGTTCCTTCGATACCTGGATCCCAAACCATCCTCCAACCAATCCCGCCCTCAATAGATTCACTTGGATACCAATGCCACCTAAGTTCTAGGACCTGTGGGTTATGATACCATCTCAGCCGTCCATCATTGCCTATACCTAAGGACTCAAACTGCAATATGCTTTTGTCTAAGGGCATCCTCCTAGGAATCATCCCATCAATAGAGTTCCAACTCATAATCTCTCGCCAATCCATCTTGTGGGAATGATCTAATGTATTAATTCATGCACATGGAATGAGTCTACCATACTGATGTTGCCCGATGCTCAACTCATGCTGCTCCACCCAGTCACCCAACATGATCTATTTGGAGAACTCTGGCCTACTCTCCCTAATATATAAAGGTGGGTTGGTAGTGTTGCAAGCCTTATATATGTACTCCTATAGATGGTTTCTGTGGAACCCCCAACTGTACTCCTCTTGTTTCCTTGTGAGGGACTTGAGTTGTTCTTTAATAATAGATAGCTTGGTCATTGATTCGGTACAACCCCTATGAGCTCCTCAATTTTCCTATCCTCCTGTAAGCTAGTGTCTTGGACTATTCAAACTCTCTACTTCAACATCATAAGATCTATCTTGAAATGCATGATCCTTTCCCGAAAGTCTTATATTGGTAATTTTGGTGCCTTGTTGAATTTATCTGTATCTGTATGCACAATATGTTCAACTATCGTAGCTCCAACTTGAACCTTTGACCGACTCCCTGGATATTGCTTATTCTACACACTATGTTTATTATGATCCCCATTATGTACCTCATGTCGGTTCACTACTACTGGTTCCTCACTCAAGTCTTCTTGGATGTCTTCCCCTTGGCCTTCTCCACCAATGGAGACAATTTTTTGTTCATCTTCTCCGATTATCGAACATGGATGCATTAGTGCACTTGACTGTTCATATTCTCCGTGGATGCCCCTCTAGAAATCTATGGACTTCATTATATAAGAGTCTATCTCACCATGCACTTTAGAATGCTTGTCATCTTGTAAGTCTCCTCAAATAATATCACATTGTTGCTCATCATCTTTACTTAACTACTCAGACTCTTCATGGGTGTTCTCCTGAAATTCAGTGGACCCAACTATAGAAGACTCCCCATTAGATGAAGGAATATCCTTTTGTTCTATCCTTTTTGCCTCCTTCTTAACACCTCGACATGAATGGTTAGGTGCCCATGGTCCCTTGCAAATAAATCATAGTCCTCTCCTTCTGAGTTCATTCTTGCTGCAAGCTTTACTTCCTTTGTTCTTGATTCCTCTATCAATCCTTATCATCTCTTTCTTGGTTAGCACCCTTCTGAGCACGTTCATGTTTTGCCTGACCAACTTCTTAACTAGATCATAGGTGGTTGGTTATACAATTAGTTCCTTCCTCCAAATGTTCAATAATTTGGATCTCAATATCTTGCAAATGTCGACATCTCCTTTTAGGAACAAGGACACAATCTTTTGCATGCTTGTTTTGACACAGTCTGGATGAGTTGATGTAATGCTAGTGTAGAAGTTTTGGAACACGGTATGGATGAGCTGATGTAATGCTAGTGTAGAAGTTCTGGAACACCTAAAATATTAAGTCATCACATTCTAGATTCAGCATGAATGTGTAAAAACTAAACTCCGCCATGATTTCTAAGATTCTGCGTTGCTTCTTAAACGTAGGAAGCATGATATTTTTCAACCTTGGAAGAGATTCTACTATCAAATCCAATATATCCCTCATGATATCGTTATTGTAAGGCAATAGTGGTGATGTTAAAGTTATTTTCCTGCTGAGACAAGAAGTCCCTCTTACATTTGTGAATGAGAGGGTTTGCACCTGTCAGAAAGAGGTTGTCAACATACAACACCAGTATGAGAGGGTTATCATCTTCAACCTTAAAGTAAAAGTTTTGGATCAGCTTCACTCCTAGTGAATCCCACTTATATCAAGTAGCTATTGATCCTCTCATACCAAGCTCGGGGTGCTTGCTTCAGCCCATAAAGATCTTTCTTTAACTTGCATACGTGAGATTCCCGATTCTGAATCTCATAACCCCTCAGGTTGTTCCACATAGACTTCCTCTTTAATCGAACCATGCAAGAACACGGTCTTAACATCCATCTGATGTAGGTTCCATCCTTGCAAAGAGGCAAGGGCTATGATTGAGCGAATGGTGGTGTATCGGGCAACAAGTGCAAATATTTCATCATAATCTACACCTTCCTTTTGAGAGAAGCCTCGAGCAACAAAGCAAGCCTTATATTTTTCAGCACTCCCATCAGCTCCATGCTTTATTTTGTAAATCCACTTCGAGGTGACAATTATTTTGTCCTGGGGTCTGGGGACCATATCCCAGACATCATTCTTCATGATGGAATCATATTGTTCATTCATAGCATCCTTCCATACTTGATGCTTCATGGCTTCTTCGAACAATGAAGGCTCATTTGAATGATGGTGCTCATAATAGTCAAGTATCCCTGATACCTGGTAGGCTTCTTACTTTCACGGAAAGTCCCTCTGGGTGAAATATTTCTCTTGACATCTTCAAGAGTCCCTCTAAGCCATAAGGGCCTCTTCTTAGAAGAGGAAGGCTCTTGCGGAGGGGGATCAATAGGATCCATAGGTTCTTCCACATCGGGCATCATCTCATCTTCCTTCTCATCCAGTTTCCTGGTGTCAACTTCTTTATCTTTCTTTAAAATAGGAAGATTGTCAAGCTTGCTAAGAGCCATATATTCGTCAAATGTGACATCATGACTTATCTCGACTTACCTTTGACTAGCCACATAGATTCTATAGCCCTTAGAATTTTCACTATAGCTCACAAAGATTCCCTTCTTTCTAGATGCACCCAATTTGCTTCTTTTCTCTTTCGGCACATGAAAATATACGGGACTTCCAAAAATTCTAAAATGAGAGACATTAGGTTTCTTACCAGTGAACATCTCTTCAAGGGTCTTGGAATCCAATGCTTGATGAGGGCATCGGTTTTGAACATATATGACGATATTCGCAGCTTAGACCCATAGAAACGTCATAAGCCTTTGATCATGGAGCATGGAACGAACAACGTCCATAATCCTACAATTCTTCCTTTCCGCCACACCATTCTGCACAGGAGTGTATGGTGTTGTGGTCTCCCTCTTAATGCCAGCTTCCTTGCAAAAATCATGGAACTCATTGGATTCATACTCGATCCCGTTATTAGTCCTTAAGATCTTGATCATCTTCTCGTTTTGATTCTCGATTAAGGCTTTGAAGTGACGAAACTAGGGGAACACTTCATCCTTCTTTTTCAAGAAGTATATCCAAGTCTTGCGAGAATAATCATCTGTAAAAGTGAGATAATATAAATATCCTCCCAAAGAGTTCACAGGCATCATACAGATATGTCGGAGTGAACCAACTGCAAGATGTCAGAGGTCTTGCTATGGCTAGAGGGGAATGGTCCCCTTTTGAGCTTTCCTTTGACACATCTCGGACATACACCTTCATGCTCTACGTTGAACATGGGCATCCCTGTCACCATATGTTTTACATCGGGTAGAGCCTTATAATGAAGGTGGGCAAACCTCTAGTGCCATAGTTCAGACTATAGAGATGTGTCGTAAAACATGACTCCTAGCGGACTTCCTCCAACTTGATATAAAGAGTCAACTCGAAACCCAAGAGTAAAAGCATCTTTAAAATTCTTTTTCCACACATGTACCTTGCCATCGATGAAGGCCACCTTGTAGCCTTTGTCTTCCATTGCCAAAATGGATGCTAGGGTCTTCTTGAGATCGGGTACATATAGGACTTCTTGCAAATGAATCGTGTTACCTTGATTTAATTGAAGAGTAACATTCCCTTTACGGGATAGGTGGAATTGTCTCCAAGAATAATCTCCAAGTTTGTCTCTTTCTCTATCAAATTATAGAGAGCTTCCTCGTAACCAGTGAAGTGTCTTAAAGCACCACTATCAATAGCCAATTTCCCAACGAGTTCGGAGGAGAAGTAGTGGAGAGGGCCAATATCAGATAATACTCATCTTGCTTATTGTTAAAAGCATTCAATTCATACCTGGAGTTCCTTGCTTTCTTGGAGGGTTGACCACTTCCTTGATTTCTCACATTCCTCTTTCCTTTGCCATTGAACCTGCCATTTCGTTGATTGTGGTTAGAGTTTCCCTGGGAGTGATTTTGATCATCGTCATGTGATGTGTCCTTTCTATTTGGACACTCCCTCGCATAGTGGACAAATTTTATTCCTTTCCTTCCAACCTTTGATGCAGGCTTTCCTTTGAAATGATCTTTGGACCCAAAATTATTTCTCCTTTTGGCATGAGAGGAGAAAGCAGCGGGGTTGCCTTTGCTTGAAGGCATTTCTTGCTCCACCATCCTTGTCTCTTCTTGAATGCATCTTGACATCAATTCTTCAAATCCCGAAATTCGATCATTGTTGAGAAGAGTGGTTCTAAATATATACCATTCGGATGGGAGCCCTCCAAGGGTAGTGATAGTTAGTTCCCTGTTAGGAATGACTTCTCCAATCGATAGGAGATCATTCTTGATCTCAGTGATCCTTAAGAAGTAAGATTGAATATCTTCATCCTTGCCCTTCTTAATATCTTTCAACTTATTTTTGAGGAACAAAACTTGATTTGCATCACTAACTTTAAACAAGCTTACCAGTTTATCATAGATCTCCTTGGAGGTGTTTAGCTCGGAAATGTAGGCCATCAAACGCTTGCCAATCAAATCTTGGATGACCTTCTTCGCTTTGACTTCACCCCTAGTATATTTTTTCCTTGTAGCAGCTGGTGCATTTGATGGAGGCTTCGTAATTCTACCCCTTACATGGTCCAACACTTCTTGCTCTTCCAATGTCAGGTCAAGAGACATCTTCCATCCGTGATAGTCAAACTTCTCACGGAGCTTGTCTTCGGCAGGGAAGTGTGATGAGGAACCCATGAAGACTTCTGAATTTTTCCAACTGTTTTTCGGTAATTGCTCTTGCTCTTGTTTGGGATTTGTCTTCACCTCAACTCTGATACCATGTTAAATTATGGTATGTTCTATGCTTAAGAGCAATTTACTTCAAATCTTCTTATTAGCCCAATGTCAATTTCCAATATTGCTATCACATCAACATGATAGTAGAATGTAGATAGAGCATAAATGTAAACAACAAAAGACAAGCCAAGATAAGAGACACAAGATGTGGCACAAACCCCAATCTGGGGAAACCCTTTGATCAATTCTTTGATATTCTTCAATAATTTAGTAGAGAGAGAGATAGTACAATATCACAAATCTGTGATTTACAACAACAACAATGGAATTCTGATCAACAAAGTCAAATCTGGTCAAACAACTCCCAAAAGACCTCAAGACAACCTAGGAGAACTCGGCCTCCAACCGCAGTAGATAGTAGCCTGAAACAATGCTCAAAACATAGTCAAATAGTAGTCAATATATCAGCAGTCCTGCAGTCAGCCCTAACCAGTCAACACTGTGGTCAAACAGAGGTCAATGAAGACTTATCTGAACTACAACTTGCAAGATAGAGGCTCCCCACACAAATCTGTAGTCAAGGATATCCTCACGTTGGTCAACGCGGTCCTTTAACACCTCAGTCAACCCAAGTCAATGTTGTTGTACCTTCCAGCATCCTCCTGCACCCAATCAAACTTGTTACTCCTAATTGTGTCCTCCTTCTTCCCACGTGAGAGAGAGAAGCTCCTCCTACGCATACCCAAACAAGCTAGGAGAGAGAAGACATGTAGAGATGAGATGAGTGTCATAATGCCTCAAGGTCTCCTCTACTTATATGCCATGTTGAGGTTTAACTCGGGGTGTGAAACAAAATTTTACTTAATGGCTGACCTTGACAAATTGTCAAGAAATACGAATAAATTCATATCTCCATGAATACATGTCGGAATCAGATGATTGTTAGATCAATCCTACACCTCTCAACGAGAGGAATCCAAAAAAATATCAGTGACCTTAAATGAGGTGATCCACGTGGAGTTTGGCTCTAGTTGCCAATTTTAACAAAATGACATGGACTTTTTTTTAGAATGGTCTGTTGTTTTGTCTATTATTTTGGTTCAAAGAAGTATTGTTGCATAAATGATCATAAATTCTCACTAGTTCATCAAGAAATTTCTGAGTATTTCCCAAAATCTCTTCAAGACAACCCATCTTCTTTTATGCGAAAGTGAAAAAATATACAAAAATACATTAATTCTTGTCCATCATGTTTTCAAAACATTTGGCCTAAAAACACTTTAGTCATGGAGTATGGAGTTAAATAATAACATAAGAAATCATTTTCACACTTTTTTTCAACAATCTTTAACAACTACTCCCATTAAAGTTCCACGAACCCATTTTTTTTTTTTTTACTACAATTTGCCTTATTTTTTTTTTTTTGAATGGCCAGATAGCAAGATCATGAATAGCGGATTTGAATCTTTGAAGCTGCTACAATCTTGGTATGCCGTAATAACCCTCAACTTTTTTATTAGTGAAAATTAATGTTGTTGGCCTTACGTTGCCACCAAGTTGCCCTTAGGTGGAGAAACTCGAGATGCAACACCTAATTCGTCCAACCTTCGTTACTAATAATTCAACCCATTGGATGGGAGTTGGGCCGCCCCGAAGTACTGTTTCCTTCTCCCACTCGACTACTACAGGTATCGACTACATGGTTAGTCAGATTCAATCCTTCCGAAAAACAACAGCATGGTTCGTGGTTCCACGTCTTAATTGTTATACTGCTTGCTAGGTAAATTTTCAAGAGCTGGTTTTTTTTTATAACTAATTCACATCAATTTCGGTGGAAAAGGGTTTAAAAAGCTTGGGAATAGGGTGTGCACATTTTGCAAGTCTGGAATTGGGTTGTGGAGGAAAAGCATTTCATTATTGGATTGTGGAGGAAAAACATTTCATTTTGGAATGTGATGCATTCAAAAATATCTGAAAAAATTACTAGAACATATTATCAATTTTTTAATATTGTTTTTTTTCTAGGGAACAAGATTGTTGAAAATTTGAGTTAACTCATCACTGTCACTTCATTTCGTTCACCCAAAATATCAACCCCAAAGTGCGTTGCAACTTTGTTTAAGTGTTCTTAGCAGCATTCAAGCCTGCGCGCAACAATCAAATCCGATCCATAGTTGCTTACCAAGCGAATCAACATGTTATAGCATTTGTCCTTTTTAGCCAACCCTCGACAAAGAGGATGGCAACGCCAAGGCTGTCGTCTCAGCCTCCCCACGATGATAAAACCAACTCGGAATATGACTTTGGTCTGTAGATCAGTGGGTGGCCCCTTTGGCCTCGACAATTACGTGCCCGCTGTGTATACGACTTAATCCACCCTCTGATCTGTAACCGTGGGTGTGGCGGACAATATTTAGATCAAATATATCTGTGACTAGCCGTCTGGTCCCACTTCAAAAAGAGTCAAGGGATCTCTACTTGAATGGTTCATGAGGCACAATACTTGCTAAGGTTTTGCAAATGGGGTAGCAAGCTAAGTGGGCTTGATTGTGGAAAAACTCCACAGTTAAGCGCGCTTGAGCCAGAGGAGTTCCGGGATGGGTGACCTCCTGGGAAGTCCTGGTTACCGGGTGCAAGCCCCGGAAGTGATGATTGATGCTATGTGATTCGTTCTCCACATTTCACTAGTTTCAATCCCACTTCTTCACCCCTGTGAGCATCACCCGATGCAATGAGTGCTAAGTGAACTATTCAAAAATCATGAGAAATTAGTCAGTTACGACTACCTCTCATGGAAATGGTCATACGTTTGAATGACTTACTTAACGCAGTTGAATCCCAAAATGATATCTAATATAATGCACTGCGTAATCCCCCATACTTAAATTCAAAAAGAGTCAAGGTATCTCTAATTGAATGGTTCATGAGGCACAATACTTGCTAAGGTTTTGCAAATGGGGTAGCAAGCTAAGTGGGCTTGATTGTGGAAAAACTCCACAGTTAAGCGCGCTTGAGCCAGAGGAGTTCTGGGATGGGTGACCTCCTGGGAAGTCCTGGTTACCGGGTGCAAGCCCCGGAAGTGATGATTGATGCTATGTGATTCGTTCTCCACATTTCACTAGTTTCAATCCCACTTCTTCACCCCTGTGAGCATCACCCGATGCAATGAGTGCTAAGTGAACTATTCAAAAATCATGAGAAATTAGTCAGTTACGACTACCTCTCATGGAAATGGTCATACGTGAATGACTTACTTAACGCAGTTGAATCCCAAAAATGATATCTAATATAATGCACTGCGTAAACCCCCATACTTAAATTCAAAAAGAGTCAAGGGATCTCTAATTGAATGATTCATGAGGCACAATACTTGCTAAGGTTTTGCAAATGGGGTAGCAAGCTAAGTGGGCTTGATTGTGGAAAAACTCCACAGTTAAGCGCGCTTGAGCCAGAGGAGTTCTGGGATGGGTGACCTCCTGGGAAGTCCTGGTTACCGGGTGCAAGCCCCGGAAGTGATGATTGATGCTATGTGATTCGTTCTCCACATTTCACTAGTTTCAATCCCACTTCTTCACCCCTGTGAGCATCACCCGATGCAATGAGTGCTAAGTGAACTATTCAAAAATCATGAGAAACTAGTCAGTTACGACCACCTCTCATGGAAATGGTCATACGTTTGAATGACTTTCTTAACGCAGTTGAATCCCAAAAATGATATCTAATATAATGCACTGCGTAATCCCCCATACTTATATTTTAATTATTTAAAAAACTCAAAAACTCTATGCCTCTAACATTATCCCATTTTAATACATATTACTAATTTAAATGCTTGAATAAATATACTATAAAATTTCCATTTTTATGTCAAAATAATAGAAGAGATTTTAAATAATTCACTATGTTTGTGATTTAAAAAATTAAAAATTATAAAAACAATATAAAAAATATACACATTTTGGTTCATTATAATTAATATTTAATAAATTAAATGCTAAAATATTGAAAAATAATCTACAATTAAATATTATTGAAATTTTGCATAAAAATATATATTATTTAGAGGTTGAAAACATGCATTTTCTTAAAATTGTCTCACCATATATTTTCAATAAACCAAATATAAAATACGATGATGTATTGAAACTACAAAACCAAGACAATATTTTTTTCGGATTTCAAAAGGCACCGACTAATATCAATATATAAGAAAAAGCTATTAAATTATTTCCATGAGGAACTGACACCATTGTCAACATCCACTAAATGGGATACTTCACAGAGAGAAGAGATATTCCCATATTCACCCCACACGGTGACATGATGAATGAGGATGATGTATAGGTATTCCTAAATGCAACTATAGGAAATGGAAGTCACCCTGGCCGGGGATAAAGAACGAATGATATGGTAGATTCCATAGAGTAAAGGTGGTGAATAATGGTAATAAGTATCAATGAAAGCAACATAAATAGAATAATGTAATCTAAATGGATTAGGATCGTTCGCCTTGGATTGAATTTACGGAAAAAGTGTAGAAGCTTCTCCGTCATGATTGCTATGAAAATGTAACACATTCAACGCATATCATTATGAGTGCGCTATTAAAAATCAATATTATTCATGCTGGCATTCTTTTCCATGATCATCTAGCTTAAATCCAGTCTTTTTTTAATAATTATCTATTTTACAATCCTTTCCCTTAACATCGTTTTCTGTGTTTTACATTAAAAATCCTCTAGTAGCATGTGCCTTCCATTCAACCA
>APFE030792242.1:0-31420 GCA_000404065.3 Pinus taeda
TGTAGATGAAGACTTCTAGTGAACCTTGTGTTTTTATTGATCTATCTGATGTTCTGGGTGAACACTTCACCCATCTTCAAGGACATTAAGCTTTTCTAATGATGGGTGAAGTGTTTACCTGAAACGTCGAACACACCAATAACAACACACAGTTGACCAAAAGGCTTCATCTACAACATATTTTTATGTGGTTTTAAATTAAATTGTGAGATATAAAAATTATATTAAAAAATAAGAAATCTAATATATATGTGTGTGTGTGTGTGTGTGTGTGTGTGTGTGTGTATACCAAGTGTCATAAATTTAGGCTTTGGGCAATACCATGTCTATTAGTACTGCTAAAAACCGTAACTCATTTCAAAATAAAAAAATTTCTAAATTATTTTATTTAATTTAATTTATAACTTTTTTAAATTAAAAATTAATACTTACAATTAACAAGACTATTAACCATGGATATTTACCTTCATTTACTGGATATTTATTAAGTTGTCAATCGGCGTCTTTGTGAAACCATTAGAAAGTATCATGTC
The DNA here is from genome assembly GCA_000404065.3 of Pinus taeda. Classification (NCBI taxonomy): domain Eukaryota; kingdom Viridiplantae; phylum Streptophyta; class Pinopsida; order Pinales; family Pinaceae; genus Pinus; species Pinus taeda. The sequence goes on from APFE030792242.1 coordinate 534, forward strand.
TTATATTTTTTAATTTGGTCAAAAGCTATTTTCAATTAGGTTTCAAATTTTCAAAAAGATTCTATGAAGTTTATTAACTCCTATTATGTAATTTTAATTAGTTTATAGAATATTCATTAATTTAGCCTGCTTCTTTATGACAAAAAGTAATTGATGATGAGATGACGATATATATATATATTATATATATATATATAATATAAATATATATATATTTATATATATATAATATAAATTATAATCATCAATTACTTTTGCATAGCCCGGTCAGGTACTAAGCAACATCACTGATATTACACTTTGGTATTAATGATCATCCTATTGTATTTATTTTGTAGGCAAGTTATTTTAAGGGTTATAGAATTTTAATTTAAAAAACTAACAAAAATATGGTTTCTAAGAAATGAACCGCAGATGCCTAAAATCCAGAATCATACCCCGGAAAAGAGGGGATGCATGGAGTGAAACTATTGAACTCAAAAATTTTAGAGTGAAGATAGCAAGAAGAGTTGTAGTTCACAAAGCTCTTCTTCTATCATCATTCAAATTGGTCCTGATAATAGATCCCTGTTGGGATTTGAAACATTGACAGAAATATGGTTTCTACTGTGGATACTCTGAGACAAAGCTCAAAAGAAATGAACCACAGATGCCTAAAATCCAGAATCATTTCCCTATACGGAGGGAATACATGGAGTGAAACTATTTTACTTGAAAATTTCAGAGTGAGGATAGCAAGAAGAGATGCAGTTCACAAAGCTCTTCTTCTATCATCATTCAAATTGGTCCTGATGATGGATCCCTGTTGGGATTTGAAATGTTGATAGAAATATGGTTTCTACTATGGATACTTTGAGACTATGTTCAAAAGAAATGAACCACAGATGCCTAAAATCCAGAATCATTTCCCTGTATGGAGGGGATACATGGAGTGAAACTATTTTACTCGAAAATTTCAGAGTGAATATAGCAAGAAGAGCTGTAAATCTCCTATCCTTTCACAAAGTTCTTCTTCTATCATCATTCAATTTGGTCCTGATGATGGATCCCTGTTGGGATTTGAAATGTTGATAGAAATATGGTTTCTACTATGGATACTCCGAGACTAAGTTCAAAAGAAATGAACCACGGATGCCTAAAATCCAGAATTATTATGTAGATAATAAGGATTTCACCTTCATAGAATATTCAATAATATGCACATATCAAAGGTCGAGATTTATTTCCAAAGTAGTTTCACCTTTTTGTCCTATTAATTAAATTCATTAATTAAAAAAGAATCATATGAGCAAGTGTCATATGAAATGAAATGGAATAACTTCATTTGAGATTAATCTCAACCTTTGAACTATGACTATTATGAAGGATATTCTAAAATATTCCATGGAGGTTAAATCCAAAAAATTTGGTTAATAATTATTGATCAAGTTAAATTAAAATCTAGAAGCCTTATTTCAAAAAGAGAATTTTCAACTACTAGATCTATATAAGTAAAATGGTTTGATAATGACATATGCATAAAGACTTACTCATGAAATATATTTCCACATTTCCATATAAAAAATATTATTATTATTATTATTAATTTCAGGATTCAATCACTTTAAATCGAGACATTTTCCACCTAAAATAAAACTTTGTTATGACCACTTTTAAGTAAATATGAACTTTTTATCTATAAATGCTACTAAGAATATTCGAAAATAATTCCCATGGAGGTTAACCTATACTCACCTAATAAATATTAATAATAAGTTAAAATTTTAGAGACCCTTTTCTAAAATAGACACTCTTATACACATAATTCAATTAAAATTATGGAAGTCTTATTCCAAAATAAATAAGGATGTAGACATAATTATGATAAATTTACATGATTAATAGAAAAAATATATTCTTTTATATAATTATTTACATCTCAGATTGGAGACTTCTGTGATTCATGATTTAATCAGAACTCTTCTGGATAAATCACATCGATAATTTTGTGTTGATGTGTTTCAAACCAATATTGAACCTCAATAGGGGTTCAAAACGCGTCAACCCAAAATTATCGATGTGATTTATCGAGAACAATTCTACTTAATTATTTATATGTTTACTCTAATTAATCAAGGAAATGGCCTTTTTTCTGGGTCGATCAATTTTGCCCAAATTCTAGTAGAAATGTTTAAGTATAATAAGTTTGACTTTGTTTAATCTACAAAGATCAAATGACACAGGGTTTTTTAGGGTGTTGAAATTCATCTATGCATTCAAAAATGCATTGTAAGTAACAAGAAATCACAATGTTACTGAAAGTATTGCTAATTCCAGTTAAAAAAAAACCATTTATCTTTATTTAGACAACGGCCTTATTTCATATAACAATATAGCTAAATTAAATAAAATTAATAAATAATATATTATTTATAATATATTATATTTATATACATATTTTTATGTTTAATTATTTTTTTGAACCACTTGGAGATAAATGTCAACTTTGATCTATGGACTACTACTAAAATATTTCTAGAATGTCATGAGGTTAAATCACTACTACTCACCTAATACACATTAATAATAAGTTAAAGTTTTGGAAACTCTTTTCCAAAATATACACATTTATCCACTTAATTAAATTAAAATTAAGTCTTATTCCAAAATAAAGAAGTTGTCTATATGTGATACTTTTCTAGTTTCAACACCCTCAAAAACACCTAGGGGAACTTCGATTGTGAAGGGTTCACTCATGAGACTTTGTTTTCAATGAATCCCTATCGAATTCTAAAAAAATAGATTGGAAAAATAAATTGATAACTATTGCAAAAAGTCTCACTTATGAGACATCACCAAAATAAATAATGGTTGTCTGCATAGTTAAGATAATATACGAAGAGTAATAAATAAAATGTACTTTTTATAATTATTTATATGCTTTAACTAATAGAAGAAATGGCTATTTTCTTGGAGCTTTTTCTAGAAAATTTTGTGTAGTTTTTTAAGAATAGTAAGTTTAAGTTTTTTTAAGCTATAAACATCTACTATCAGGGGGATTTTTTAGGGTGTTGAATCCATTTATCCATTCAAATGTGCATTTTAAATAACAAAAAATCATAATATTTTTTGGGTACCTATAATACTAGTGTATCCCCCTTATTGTTATTGTTGTGCCCTTACATTATTATTGTTTTGTAGGCTCTAATTATATTGTGACCCCTTAGACTCCTATATATACAAAGGAGGTCTTATCATTTGTATCATCCAAGAATTGTTAATTTATGTAATGTAAAGGAGGTTTCCCCCTTGAAGAGGATAATTTTCAAGTCATCAATCTATCTTTTCTATGAGCTAGTTGCATAACATTTGGTTTCAAAGCTTTGGATTCTAGTGTTTTGATTCTTCAAACCGATCATTTTGGAATTTTCGCTATAAAAAATTTTCTACGAGGCTTCATAAGAAGAAATTTTACCATGTGGATCTAAAATCTTGGTGAACTTCGTGTAAACATTTCAGAGATTGGTTCGCTAAATTTTCCGAGATATGATTTGAGGAAGTTAGGGTTTTGCAGGATCCATAATTCAATCTCAAACAGGTGACCTAGGGAAAATAGTCATAACTTTCATTTCAAGAATCGGATTTGAATTCTATAAAAAGTGGTTGAAAGTGCCCAAAATTCAGTTTTTCATATATCAATTTTAGGGCTGAAGGTTGAAATAGTGACATGTGACATCCTGTACAACTTCGATCTATTGAACCAGTCCATAATCAAGTCATCGTGGGAGATTTGGCATAACTCTTTCTTGAAGAATCTAATATTGATGAGATTTGTGGGGTTGTAAAGAAGACTCAAATAACTACTATAGGAAGGAATTTCATAACTTGGAGTTTTGAAATTATAGACTTATAACTGTTTAAATATCTATCTCCTAAAAGAATGAAAAATGTGTGTATTGCTTTTTAAAAAATTGCATAATGTTTGTTTTAAAAATTAGTTTGAAGTGATTCCAAGGACATATTGAAGCATAGGTATTAGTATTGGGTTCTAAAATTCCTCCTAAGAAAAATATTTCTACACCATTATTCCCTCATAAATATCTACTATAACGCATGAAGAGGAAGAATTGGACCATGATATATCAAAACTATGGGACCAAATGCAACAAATTTCGCTTTCACAACAAGAAACCAAATATGAATTAAAAGGTGACATGGATGCTTTAAAAGGTGACATGAATGGTTCAAAAGAACACATAAAAGGTTTGAAGGAAGGTTTGACAAATTTGTTGCAAGAAAGGCTTCCCAGTGGTGACAACGTAATCAATGAAAATCATGATGAAGAGAAAAGGAATATGAATTGTGATTTTAGAGACTCCAATGCGGGGTTTAACAACCAACACATTCTAAATATAAATATGAGGAAGTTTAATGGCAAGGATCTGATAATATGAATATTATAGATGGAACAATATTTTGATCTACAAAATTTGAACCCATCACAAAAGGTATGTATTGCATGTTTATATTTAGAACCCAATCAGTTTGTATGGTATAGATGGCTTTATTCTCATAAACCAATTTTCCCTTGGTCAATTTTTATGGAGGAAATGATAGCACATTATGAAGATATAAAGAGTAACACTTTATTTAGGCAATTGATAAATCTCAAACAAAAGGGTTCAATTGTGGAGCACATTGAAGACTTCCAAAAATTGAATATTTGGGTAACTGATATTCCAGAGGATCATAGGATTGATGTCTTCATAGGGACTTTAAAAGATAAAATCGAACATGAGGTTCACCTTTGGGAACCTGATTCATTGAAGAAGGAATTTAGGGTTGAAAGAAAAGTTGAAAGAAAAATTACGGCAACAAGGAAGTCTACCACTCGCGACAATAAATATGGAATTGTTTTTACTCCTAGCCTTCCACAACCTACAAGGTTGAAACCACAAAAATTGGAGGAAATTTGATAAAAAGTGATTTGTTATAGTTGTCATAGAAAATACACTAAAGTCCATAAGTGTGATGAGAAGGAATTATTCTAGAGGAGAAAGAAAAGGAACAAGAAACATCAAAAGAGGATATACACGAGGAACCAACCCCGGAGAAATAAGAAATGAATCCAACCATATCTTGTAATGCATTGTTAGGAATTACCACTCCTTAAACTCTCAAGATAGAAGGATATATCAAGAAGAAAAAGGTAATAATTTTTATTGATTCGAGTAGTACCCATAATTTTATGCATTGTAATATAGCCAAGGAATTGAATTTCTCTCTATATCCAGCAGCAGAGTGTCAAGGTTGCAAATGGAGGAACTATAAATTTGTCTGGAAAGCTAACCATGGGGGAATATGTATTGAATAGTCCAATGCTTTCCATTCCAATGGGTGGTGTTGATTTTGTATTAGGAGTCCAATGGTTACAAAATTTGGGGATGATAACTTTCGATTTTCAAGAACTTTTCTTTAAAAACAATTGGGAAGGAAAGGAATTTGAATTAAGGGGTATCGCAGGGAAACCAAGAAAGGTAATAAACTATAATGGCATGAAAATTATTTTGAATAAATAAAAATGGGGTGTAATTGCACAATTATGCTCACTAAGGGTTCAAACATCAAAATCAACCATTTCTCCAAATCTCCAAAAACTGTTTCACAATCATTCCAACATGTTTGAGACTCCCAAAGGCCTCCCACCTATTCGTGATCATGATCATATGATTCACTTAAGTGCAGCAATCATTCCTTAAAACATGACACCTTACATATATCCTTATGCCCAAAAGAGTGAAATTAAACGTATGGTTACAGAAATGCTAGAGGCTGGTATAAATCAACCTAGTCAAAGTTCTTTCTTTGCTCGAATAGTATTGGTGCACAAGAAGAATGGATCATGGCGTATATGTCTAGATTATAGGAACTCAATAAGATCACTATTAAAGATACATTTCCCATTCCCGAAACTGATGAATTGTTAGATGAATTACATGGAGTAATTTACTTCACCAAGTTGTATCTTCATTCAGGATATCATCAAATTAGAATGAAGACTGAATACATTCTGAAAATAGCATTTAGAACTAATGATGTTCATTATGAATTTTTGATCATGCCTTTTGTCCTTACTAATGAACCTTTCACATTTCAAGGTTTGATGAATTCCATTTTCAAAACCTTCCTTAGAAATTTTGTGTTAGTATTTTTTGATGATATACTAATCTACAACAAGTCTTAAAAGGATCATGTTCAACATCTTTACAGGGTGCTTAACCTATTGGAGGAGAAACAATTATATGCAAAAAACTCTAAATTTTTCTTTGGAGTATAAGAGGTGGAATAGTTGGGTCATATTGTATCTCATGAGGTGTTAAGGTAGACCCTAAAAAAATTAAATCCATTAAGGAATAGAAAATCCCCACAACCATAAAGCATATTCGAGGATTTCTTGGGTTGACAGGGTATTATCGCAAGTTTGTTAAGAATTATGGGAGAATAGTGGCACCTCTAATATCATTATTGGAAAAAGATGCATTTTCTTGGACTCCAGAAGAAATGAAGACTTTTGAACATCTTAAAGAGGCAATGTGCCAAGCATTGGTCTTAGCTATGCCAAACTTCAAAAAAAAAAATATTATGGAATGTGATGCTTTAGGAAATGGAATTGGTGTTGCTTTAATGCAAGAAAGAAGTCACATTTCTTTTTAAATTCACCCAATAAAAGGAAGTATTTAAACAAACCTATTTATGAGAAGGAAATGTTGGCAATACTACATGCACTAAAGTAATGGTGACCTTACCTAATGGGAAGAAAGTTCAAGGTAAAAATAGCTCATGATAGTCTTAAATACTTTTTGGAACAAAATTTATCTTCATAAGAGCAGCAAAAATGGGTGGAAAAAATGTTGGGTTATGACTTCGAAATCATCTACAAAAAAGGGAAGAAAAATGTTGTTGCAGATGCACTCTCAAGAAAGGATGAGGATGTGGAAGCATTGTTTTGTGCCATTTATATTATCCAACCTGAGTGGATAACCGAAGGAAGGGATGAATGGAAGAACAATGAAGAGGTGTGGTCACTTATTCAAAAGTTGCAACAAGATCCCAGTACATCTGATACATTTAGCTAGAAAAATGATTCATTATGGTAAAAATATCGCTTATACATTTGTAATAATTCCCAACTTAAACAAAATATTCTTTTGGAATTACACACCTCTCCCTTAGGAGGGAACTCGACAATTTTAAAAACTTACCGTAGGGTCATGAAGGATTTTTTTTTGGATGGTCGTAAATCTGATATTCAGAATTTGTGGTAGATGTTTGGTTTTCCAACAAAATAAAGTTGAGATAATTAAGACCTCGTGTCTTTTACAACCTTTAGTCATTCCAAGCCAGCGTTGGGAGGAGGTCTCTATCAATTTTATCATAGGTTTACCCAAGTTTGAAGGAAAGAGTGTCATCGTGGTAGTAGTTAATAGACTTACCAAGTATGCACACTTTTGTGCATTATCTCATCCTTTTAAAGCCAATAGATTTTCTACTATATTTATGGAAACAATTCAAAAGATTCATGGAAATCCAAAGATTATAGTAAGTGACAGAGATTCCATTTTCAACGGAATTTTTGGATGGAATTATTTTCTTAATCTTGGTACAATTAGCTCATAGCTTATCCTATAATCCTCATCTGATGGGAAAACTAAGATAGTGAACAAATGTTTGGAAGGATATATTCCTTGCTTTGTATCTGATAAACAAACACAATGGGTCAAGTGGTTACCTCTATCTGAATGGTGTTATAACACTTCTTTCCATATTGTAGAAAAAATTACACCATTTATGGCACTTTATGGATATCATCCACTGTCCATCATATCATATTTAAGAGAAAATCCTAAGGTTCAAACAATGAAATATCACATCTAGCATCAACAACAAGTTCTCCAAATCTTAAAGGATAACCTCACTCTGGTGCAGGATCGAATGAAACAACAGGTAGATCAACATCATGGTGAAAGTAGTTTTAATGTAGGTGAATAGGTATTTTTATGGCTACAACCATACAAACAAATTTCTCTCAAGTAAGCTAAGAAGAATAATAAATTATCGCCCAAGTACTACGGTCCTTACAAGATGTTGCAAAATATTGGTACTATAGCATACAAATTGGAGCTGCTTGCATCTTCTAGAGTACACACAGTTTTCCATGTTTCATGCTTAAATAAGCTTATCAATGACAAGTTTCCAGTTCAAACAATGTTGCCAAAACTTAACGATGAAGGAAAAATCATATTTGAGCCTGAAGCAGTCACAAAAACAAGAACCCGACAGCGACATAATCGATCAATTTTAGAGTATCTCATTAAGTGGAATAACTTACCCACTAAAGATTCCACATGGGAGGATGAGAATTTTAAACAGAAACATCTATAACTACTCAATCGTTGAGGACAAATTATTTTGAAGGAGAGGGGCATGTTAGGTCCCTATAATACTAGTGCATCCCCTTTATTGTTATTGTTGTGCCCCATTGAAGCCCACTATTATTATAGTTGTTCCCTTACATTATTATTGTTATGTAGCCTCTGATTATATTGTGACCCCTTAGACTCTTATATATACAAAGGAGGTCTTCTCATTTGTATCATACAAGATTTGTAATTTATCTAATGTAAAGAGAGTTTCCCCCTCAAAGGAAGATAAATTTTTAAGTCGTTGATCTATCTTTTTCTATGAGTTGGTTGCATATAACAATCTTACTTGAAATCATATTGTCCCAATTACAACCAAAAAAAAATTACGTTAGTAGTTAAAACAACACCTTATTTATATAATGATAATAATAAAATTCTTAATAACTAATAAAATATATATTATTTATAATATTATTTATATTTATAACACATATTTTATCTTAAATATAAAATTTATCAATGTTTTTCATTGTACTTTTGTTTATTTGGTTACATGTATATTAATAAATTTGTAATATTTTTATGTTTTAAATATAATTTAATATCAATGTAGTTTTCTTTTATTAATTTTTAATATTATTTGGTATTTTTTTATTTTTTTGACTCAAGAGTTTTCTTTCAAATTTATTTTAACTTCGGATGTATCAAGTTTCGAGAGGGAATAAATCTCTTAAGATGTGTTGAAAATGCAACAAGAGAATCCTAATTTAATTTTTTTCTCCTTGAATTAAATTAGGAATTAAGTGTAATTCCACATTCTATGACAACTTGTAATAGTTAACTAAGTTAATTTGACTTAGTTGGCTCAGTTAATTTGATTTGAGGGTCTAAGTTGAGTCATGTAGAGTGTCTCCTACTTTTTAGGAGACCTAGTTGAGTTTATTTTGAGTTGTAATTATTTAATTCAGTCTAACTGAGTTAAATTTAGTTAAACTAGTTCTAACTGATGGATGAATTAGTGGGAGATCCAGTAGTGGGGTGTAACTTGTAGTAGTGGGTTGTAACCAGCAATGATCAAACAAAAAATGGAGAATTCACTCATAATTAGCTCATGCATGTTAGATCAGAGAAAGGCCCAGATGAGATTGGAGTTCAGGGAAAGTGTACTATCATTTGTATAATCATCTGAATTGTACAAATGGTGCATGAAATTAGAGGAAGGCCTATGAAAAGTGTGCAATTCATATTTTTGGAATTTCCCAATTAAATGTGGGTACAAGTCTGGAAGGAAGCAAAATTGGCTAATTAATTGCTTGAGCTTGTTTGAGAAGTAGTGAGATAGATAGAGATAGTGAAAGGGTTGCTCGGGCTTGGGAAAGCATTTTAATCTTCTCATATTTTCTAATTATTTCAATGTTAACAGTACAAATAGCAGGGTTTTTTAGCTGTGGTTTTCCCCATAAAATTATTCTATTATGTGTGATTGAATTCTTTCTCTTGTATGCTTCGTGATTTCATCAATCATTTATTATTTCACTTATGAGTAGAGTAGATGCAAGTCAATTGTTTTAGCATCTTACAATCTGCAGTTTGAATCTACGAGGAATTTCTACATGGTATCAGAGCTAAAATCACTATATAAGAAGAGAATATGAGTTTGTCTTTTGTAGGTGAAATAGAATTTGCAGTATCATACTTCAAAGCCAGTAAGATGTCATTCTACGAATTCAGACTCGAATATGCCCTTGAGGGTAGTTTGAACTATATCACTTGGAAGGATAGAATGGAGGCAGTGTTGTAGGACAAGGGTCTAAAGGAATTCATATAAAAGTATATTCCTAAGCTAAATTATGCTTAAGATTTGGCAGAATGGAGAAAATTTGTTGAAAAGGTGAGAAGGATTATTCTAGAAGGAGTTCGAGATCATATTTTCACAAACCTCCATGGTAAGGAGACTTCATATGCAATGTGGAAGGCCTAGACATACTTGTGTCAAAACAACAATGACCACACGAAGCTGGAACTAAAAAAAAAGCTTAGAAATATCAAGATGGATAAGGGAAACACAATACCAAATTACTTGACCAAGTTCACCCAATGTTGGGATGAGCTTGGAAGTGTCGGTTTTATAGTTGTTGAAGATGATCTAGTCAACCTAGCACTTATAGTCTTTCCCAAGAGTAGGCATAGCTACCGAGACTTATTAAATGGGAGGGAGAAGCTACCATAGTGGGAGATTTTGTGATATGACTTGGTACATGAAGAGATTTGGTGGAACACAGGAGATGGATCCTCATCCAAGCATGATGATGAAGAGAATTGTTCCTTAGCTAGAAAGGAAAAGAAATGGAAGGTGAAGTCATCTCGTTCCAAATCAAGTTCCTATTAGGGTGGGAAGAAGAAGGACATGTCAAAGTTTAAATGTTTTCATTCTCATGAGCTAGGACACTATGCCACAAATTGTTCACACAAGAAGGTGGGTAAGAATCCCTCAGAAGGAGTGGCAGGTGAAGCTCTTTCTTCACAATTTTTAACTGGATTTCACCCTCATTGGTTGCATGGTGACATTGGTGATGGGTAGTGTGTGGTACTTGGAGAGTGGAGCCTCATTCCATATGACTGGCAACAAAGAGTTCTTCACTATCTTTGAGGAGAAGGACATCCAGATGCACATCGAGATGGGAGACAATGGGAGGTATAATGTGGCCAACATCAATACTGTTATCTTTCAGAGGGATTTTGGTTCTCCTCTGACATTAAAATATGTCATGTATGTTAGGATTTTGAAGAATAATTTGGTTTCATTTCCATGTTGGAGGACAGGGAAAGTAGATCGTGGTTTGGGTGAAGAACCTCTACAAATTGAACGTAGAAGATTGTTTTGCTTTGAGCACAAAAGCAAAGAAGGTGTAGAGCCAAGACATCAATGAGTTGTGGTATAGAATATTGGTTCACTTTCACCACGAAGCTTTATAGGTCATGTACCAAATTTCTACTGGACTTCCCAAGGGTACACTAGAGCAGAGAGACACATGAAAAGGGTGTACATTGGGGAAGTACACCAAAGCTTCCTTTTATGAAAAAGACATTCGAGCACAAATAATCCTTAAGAAAGTTCACTTAGATGTATGTGAACCGTTCTCGATAGCCTACACATCCAAGCACAAGTGTTATGTAATATTTGTTGATGATTTTTCTCGTAAGTGCTAGATTTTCTTCATGCAAAATAAAGATCATACATTTGCTAAATTTTCTGAATTTAAAGCACTTGTTAAGAAATATACTAGAAGGAAAGTTAAAGCTCTCAGAAGCAATAACAGTGGATAATATGTGTTGAATCAATTCAAGAAATTTTGCGCATTATAAGGCATTCGACAAGAGTTAATAGCACCTCATAACCCACAACAAAATAGGGTGGATGAAAGGGAAAACAAAAGTATTCTGGGAGATGCATGGTTGATGTTGCGTGATGAGGACCTACCATTTCACTTGTGGGCTAAAGAATGCAACACAAATATTTATTTGTCGAGCAAAAACCTTCATCAAATTCTCGAGATGAGTATACCAGAAGAAGATTTCTAGATAAGAAATGAGATGTGGCACACTTCAGGATCTTTGGTTCATCAATATACTATCATGTTACCAAGGATGCATTGAAAAAGCTAGAGCTAAGAGCTGCGTTGGGTATATTTGTGGGGTACACTGATACACCTCAGAACTATCAAGTGTACCTTCCATCCAACGGGATGACAATGGTTCGTAGAGATGGGAAATTCAATGAAGAGAAGGCCATGACATGTTCCCTTGAGAGGGAGATTTAGTTACATGCATATGAGGAGATTTTACCTCCATAGGAGGAACCTCAGGGTGATGTGAAGCATCCACATGTAGAGGAGCAGATAGTGGAAGTACCCACTCATGTAGAGACTTCCAAATATGGAAGGAAGCACACCAGAGAGGCTAACAGATCGATGCATGATGTGAGAGAAAATGTTGGAGAACCCACATCATAGCACAGGAAGAGGAGGTCATCGGATCCGTACACTAGCTACATGGATCTAATGAGAGAGAATCTAGAGGTTGAGCCATCCTCATTTGAGGAAACTGTATAGAAACCAGAATGGGTTGATACCATGATTGAGGAGTATGACTCCATTATCAAAAACAATGTTTGGAAAGTGGTCCGAAGACTAGCAGACAATTAAATGGTGAGTTCCATATGGCTTTATAGGGTAAAGAAAGCAACAAATGGGAGTGTGGAGAAATACTATTCCAGATTTTTGGCCATAGGATTTTCTCAGGTGGAGAGAATTGATTACTATGAGATCTTTGCTCCAGTAGCAAGGTACTCCTCAATCAAATCTATTCTATCACTATCAGCGTAGATGGGATGGAAGATAAATCAAATGGATGTGAAGACAACATTCCTCAATAGTATGATTGAGGAAGAGGTGTATATTGAGCATCCATAAGGATTTGAGACCTTCAATAGAGAGTTGCATGTGTGCAGACTCAAGTGAGCATTGTATGGGCTAAAACAAGCACCTCGTGCTTGGTACACCAGAATTGTTGATAATTTCACCAGGTTAGGCTTCACCAAAAGTGAAGTAGATGTGAGCCTTTACCATATTATAATTGAAGGTGAATTTTTGATTATAGTATTATATATGTCGATGATTTGATTCTAACAAGTGATGAGAAGCTGATAAAATCTGTCAAAGAGTATATTGAAAGAGATTTCGAGATGAAGGACTTGGGGATCATGCATTAGTTTCTTGGTATGGAAGTATGGCAAGGAGATGGGGAATGTTTTGTCTCTCAAGGTAGGTATGCCAACAAGATATTGAAGAAGTTCCACATGGAGAGCAGTAAACCCATGGAGACTGCTCTAGCAAGTAATTAGAGGAAGGAAGATGCTACTTCAAGTGAAGTAATAGAGGATACTATTTATAGACAACTTGTGGCTTCACTTATGTATTTCGTGAGCACATGACTGGACTTGTGTTTTGTAGTTAACCAACTTAGTCAAGCCATGGTTAATCCAACGGAACTTTATTGGAAGACAGCTAAACATGTGTTGAGATACCTCAGAGACACCACTCAATTTGGTCTTTGGTGCAAACGGACAAAGGGAGTGAAGCTTCAAGGCTTCACAGATGCAAATTGGGTAGGGAGTCCATCCGACATAAAGAGCACATCATGGGAAATATTTAGTATTGGGTCAGCAATAGTTTCATGGTACAGCAAAAAGCAGAGATCATTTGCACACAATTCAGCAGAAGCAGAGTACATGGCTTCTAGTTAAGCAACTTGTGAGGCTATCTAGATGAGGAAGATCCTTGTTGGCTTATTTTGTCAGTAGATGGATCCTACAATGATTTACTGTGACAATCAAAGTTGTATCAAACTCTTTGAGAATCTAGTTTTTCATGATCGGTCCAAGCATATCAAAATTCGGTATCACCATCTACAAGATTGTGTGCAGAGGAAAATTATGTTGTTGGAGTACATTCCTACAGAGGAGTAGGATGCAGATATTTTGACAATGGAATTGTGAAGATGCAAATTTAGGTTTCACAGAGGCAGGATTGAGGTAGCAGATAATCCATTTCTTGTTGAGAGGGAGTGTTGAAAATGCAACAAGAAAATCCTAATTTATTTTTTTCCTTGAATTAAATTAGGAATTAAAGTGTAACTCCACATCTCATGACAACTTGTAATAGTTAACTAAGTTAATTTGACTTAGTTGGTTCAATTAACTTGAGTTGAGGGTCTACCTTGAGTCATGTAGAGTGTCTCCTACTTTTTAGGAGCATTGGTTGAGTTCATTTTGAGTTGTAATTACTGAATTCAGTTTAACTGAGTTAACATCAGTTAAACTAGTTCTAACTGATGGAGGAATTAGTGGGAGATCCAGTAGTTGGGTGTAACTTGTAGTAATGGGGTGTAACCAATAGTGATCAACTAGTAAACTAAAGCTTCACTCATAATAAACTCATGCATGTCAGATCAGAGAAATACCCAGTTGAGATTGGAGTTCAGGGACAGTGTACTAGTAGTTGTATAATCATTTGAATTGTATAGGTGGTGCATGTAATCAAAGGAAGGCCTATGAGGATTACACAACTCATATTTGTGGAATTTCCCAATTAAATATGGGCTAATTCCCAAGGAAATAGGAGCTTGGCAGGTAGCAGATTTGGTTAAGTTTTGGCTTGAGCTTGTCTATGAAGTAGTGAGATAGCTAGAGATAATGCAGAGGTTGCTCGAGCTTGATAAAAGCATTTTAATCTTCTCATATTCTTTGATTAATGCAATATACAAATAGCAAGGGTTTTTAACTGTAGATTTCTCCAAAAAATTATTGTCTTATCTGTGATTGAATTCTTTCTCTTGTATGCTTCGTGATTTAATCGACCATTTATTATTTCCACTGATCAGTAGAGTAGATTCAAGTCAATTGTGTTAGCATATTACAATCTGCAGTTTGAATCTACAAGGAATTTCTACAAAATGTAAAATTATTTTTGAGTGCAAAACTTGAGGAAAGGTTTGTACCTCAAGAAATTTGACTCCTCTTAGCAAATTTCTTGTTGAGTGCAAAACTTGACCAAAGATTTGCACCTCGAGAGATTTGATTCCTCCCATGGCTTGATCAAATTGTACTTAAGATGGATCTATTTTATTTCTTAATAATATTATTTATATTATATCAATTTGGCATCTCCATATATATATAAATATTTTCATTTTTAATTTTATTAAAATATTCATTTAATCTCTATGGAATATACATCTAATATTTTTATTAATATTGCAGATATATGGTTTATATATATCTCAAAAGTAATTATAACATTTTTTATATTATTAAAAGAATGTTATAAAATTAAATTTAAAGTAAAATATATGTAAATATTTTTATTGTCAAATGAGTTATGGTTTTTTGGGCATGTGGTATTGATAAACCATGGTATTGTAACAAAGTCTATTTACAAGTTAATAATATCCATGATAAAGTGGGGTTGAATTTCCATAATTAAAAATATTGTGATATTGTAGGTATTATATTTCATATGTTTATTAATTAAATTTAAATGTGGTTACGGAATAATTATTGGAGTGAGAGAGGTAGAGTATGATAGATATGTTGTAATGTAATGTTTAATATTTTGACTAAGTCAAATTATATAAAAAATATGTAATGTAATAAAAACATTTTAGTTTTTTTTGTAAGCTTGGTGGGACTACATCTTCATCATATCCAATATATAACCCTAAAAAATAAAATAAAAAATGGCCCATGGTATTGACCTATGGTATTGAGAACCCATGGTATTAATGTGGAATATGGCCTATTTCAATGGGGAGATTAAACTAGCATATATTCATCTTAACTTCGAATCTACCAGTGGAGAGGGATCAAATCTCTTGATATGCAAACTTCTTTTAGAGTGAAAAGAGAGTTGATCCCTCTAGGGGCTTAAGGAATCATTATTTTAATTTATATGGTAAATATATCTTAATTTATAGTCATTATTCATATGTTACATATATTTGACATTTTTATATATATAGAAATATTCGTATTTTCAACTCTATGTTTATTAATTAAATTTATTAATTTTTTATATGCTTATTAAATCTATGTTTGAAATATCATGTTTATTAATATGAATCATTATTTGAAATTTATTTTAATGTGATGTGTTTATCTAAAAAGTTCATAATTTCATTAATAAAGACAAAATTACAATATAGCAAATTGAATTTTATTATTTTTATTTTTTAATTGAGCCAATATTTACATGTTTACATTAATTTATAGACACTACAATATCTCCCCCATACTAGGCTCTATATTATATTTCATTTTTTTTTTTAATTGAGCTGACATTTAAATGTTTACACTCATTTACGAACTTCCCATTAAAAATGTGCGATTCAAGTCCTAACACTTGCCAGTCCAAGGCTGGCCAATTTAAAGCAAGGACCATTTCTTTAACATTCTTAATAAATTCATTCCATGTGGCTTCCTTCGTCATTGTTATTCATTTTTAAATCCTCCTATTCCTTTCCTTCCATATACTCCAAAGGACAAAATAAGGGGAAATATTTCTGATACAATTAAGGATGGGATTATCAAAATCTCTTATCCTCTAATTTCTTATTGTTTTTTGTATGTTACTAGTGATCTAGACCAATTTGGAAAAGTAGTCTTTTAGTTTATTCCATCGACTCCCCATGAACATGCATAGCTTAAACAAGTGATCCAAGGTCTCCTCGATCATTTAACACATAGTGAATCTAGAGGGCCCTTGGAAGTTCCTCCTCTGAATATTGTCTCATGTTTAAGGTTTGTTCTATGGAGCATCTGCAATAATATTGATACTTTGTGCTATAAGTGTTGTTTCCAAATTTCGATGTATACTTCTTCAATAGGTTGATCACGATATCCCACTTCTATCTAATATTCTTCTTCAATTGAGAAGGTTCCTTTATAGTTATAACCTCACCTTAACTTTTCCTCTTTAGGTGATATTGGAATCCTACAAAGTTGTAAGCTATTCGAAAAATTTCTCCATTATCTCACCAAGAAATTTGGGGTACCAATTCTCTGGGGTGATCCATTTTCATCATTTGTGATCTATGGCCTCATCTTCCCAATAGTCTCCTATTGTGACTTTTCCCTAGGAAATTGTGTGCACTCTAAGTTGATCTAACTCCACCTAGTCCTCAAATGTTTACAGTTGTTTCCAAGAATCTACCCAAAACAATGTTGTTCTCCCATTATTAACTTCCCCAAACAAATTCTTATGTATCGTTGCCCTACCCTTCTTGGCCAATATCCAAACTGATGATACATAGTTAGAAGTGTTTAGTTATATCAACTATTTTGGGGGATTTGAAGGTGAATATTTGTGAGACTATATGTTTTCATAGATCCATCCCTCCTTGGAGCCATGTAGGAGTCATTTCCACCATATTTTAGCTCCCATCATTGTGGCCATTATAGAGGGATCTCTCAATCCAAGTCCTCCTTTCAATTTTGGTTTGCATAACTCATCCTAGGCTACTAGAGGCCATTTCTTCTTCAATCATGAGCCTCCCCATAGGAAATATCATTGTATGCATCACAACTCGTAAATAATTAATGTAGGTCAATCCATGCAGAGCAGAGATACACGAGAATTACTTTTAAAAATACTTTTAGGAGGATTGATCATCTTTTAATATTTAAAGATTTAAAAGTCCATCTGGAAACTTTTTTCTACATTTTAGTAATAATTTACTCCCAGACACTCCATCTAAGAGAAATATCCATGAGGAGGGCACCTAGGTATTTTGAGTGTAAAGTGTTGATCTGTATCTCCAAGATGATCACTACAAGCCTTTGAACTATCATTTGAGTGTTGAAGAAAAAGACATGGGATTTGGTTCTATTTATTTCCATGCCTAAGGCCATAGAAAAAATGTCTAGAATTTTGTTGAAAGCGCATGCAACCTATATCATTGGTGTACCATGCCCCTTCATGTCATCAACAAATTTCTTTTGGGTAAGAGAAAAGTCATTTCTATACAAGAAGAGTCCATTGATTCTATGTTTGGAAATTGCAACCTTGAAAATGTGTTTGACACCCTCCACAGGCAAACTAAAAAGGAATGGAGAGAGTGTATCACCCTATCGAATACCCAAAAAATCATAGAATCGGGTAGCTAAGGATCCATTGACTAGAATAAAAGAAGAAGTAGAGACAATGGGGTTGAAGACCCAGGATTTCCATTCATTTGTGAATCCCAATGCCCATAAAGTATGACATAAAAAATTCCAATTCAGGTTATCATATCCTTTAGATAAATCTAACTTGAGCATGATACAATGGTTCTTGGTGATTTTCAAGGAGTGGATGATCTCATATGCCGCCATAATCTCATCTAGAATTTGTCGCCCTTCCACAAATCTTATTCGTTATGGGGAAATGAGCTTGGGGAGGAATGGTTTAACCTTATTTTTTATGATCTTTCTAATAACGTTTTATATCAAATTGCATAATGAAATCGGTATGTACTTACTGGGGTCTTCATATTTTTCATTTTCAGGACTAGAGTGATGAAGATGGCATCTAAAACTTTGAGAATAAACTTAGATTTCCAAGGCTCCTCCCCTTCCCTCCAAACTATTCAAAAATGTAACTAGGCTTGGTCTTCATATTTTAGTGATTATGAAATGTATTTATCAAAGAATGAAAAATAAAAATTTATTATTATTTGCAATGACTTATTAAAGCATGGATTGCATGCTTGGGTCATCATTTTATAGGTCAATGTTCCCATTAAGGACTTCTAGGTTTTATCTTGAGTCATTAGAGTCATTGTCTATTTAATGAGACCCTCCTTGGGCTTTTGAATCATGTAAAAAGAATTATTATTGAGTCAAATATGTAATTTGTCAACTCCACACCAAGTCAGCCCTTGCCTGATGAATTCAACATATAAGAGGACAATTCAACCCATAGAAGAGGCTATATATACAGGTGTCTTTCGATCTATTTTCTCACCAACTTAACAATTTCAATAAACAAGAAGGAAGTGCAAAAAAGTGTGAAGTTAAAGGAGAAGAAGGAAGGATTGCAGAAGAATAAAAAGTCAAAGCTTTTGGGCTATCTCTCTCTCTTTTTTATGTGAAGTTATTGGGATATTTTTTGGGTTGAAGTTCTACTACTGAGAAGGTCAAAGTTCTATATTTTCCGAGTTGAAGATCTGTTGCTGGGGAGGTCAAAATTCTGGATTTGTTAGGTCGAGGTTTTGTTGCTACAGAATTGAAGATCTAGATCGAAGTTGCTGGAAGCAAGGGCTGACTTAGTGGTTGGAGGAAGCTGTGTCTAGGTCGAAGAGTCTTGGATTATCTTATTTTAACTACTGAAGGTAGAAGTTTTCCTAGGTTTTCCCCTAGATAGGGGTTTTTCCCTAGTTGAGTGCCTACAGCTTGTGTCTGTTATTCTTGTGATCTTCATAGACACATAATTTTGTAATTACTTGATGAAAGATAATATAATAAAGAAGTAAAATAGTCCAACATAATTCATAAGTAATTATCACTAAATATAAATCAAACATTAATTCTACTAGTACTGATTTCTTGACATGGTATGAGAGCTAAGGTCAAGAAATATTAGAGATCACTTTGTTCTCTTGAAAGGAAAAGTTACTCCCTATATTATAAAATAATTGAAAATGCAATTCAATATTGCAGGAATTTGGATCAAAAGAATCATCTACAACTCATTATATAAGGTCAAAAGAAAAGGGGTTTTGGTTGCACTCACACGTTCACTCAATTATGGCAATGCATGGATTATTAATAGTGGAGAATGAAGGCACATGAAAAGATATAGAAAAAAATTCACACTGTCTCAAAGGAAGACTCTTCTCATCCAGTGGAATTGGGAGACAACAAAAGCTATGATTTTAAAGGCCTAGGATCATCTTCTTTGAAGATGGACAATGGAGCAAAGCTACATGTCAACAATATATTGTATGTTCTAGGTTTGAAAGAGAATTTACTTTCATTTTCTTTCTTAGAAGATAAAGGTGATATAATTTATTTTGTAGATGGAAAATTTTTGTCTTGGGGAAAATATTCAAGCATCAATAAATCTAGGGTTATTGGAGTACATGAAGTAACTATATATAGAGTCATAACACCATCTCCTCAAGCCCTAATTCACATGGAAATCAATCCCATTGAACTATGGCAGAGAAGATATGGACATTTACATTATAATTTTATTCCCTGTCAATTAATTGCTATATGAATTCCCAATATCAAAGAATATCGTGAAGGAATATGAAAGGCATGTTCCCTAGGAAACAATATGAGGAAGCCCTTTACAAGTAGTGAAACAAGGTCTAAAGAAATATTGGAACTCAATCATTCAAATGTGTGTTGGACTATGTTTGATAAATCACTTGGAGGTCATCTTTATTATGTAACCTTCATTTATGATCACTCTAGAAAGACATGGCTCTATCTACTCAAATCAAAGGACAAAGTATTTGAAAAATTCAATGAATTTAGATATGAAGTAGAAACCTTAACCAAAAGAAGAATAAAAACTTTAAGATCCGATAATGGTGGGGAATTCACTTTAAAATAAATAATTTCATATTGCAAAGAAGTGGGAATTATGAGGGAGCTTATTGTTCCCTACAATCCCAAGCATAATCGAGTTGTAGAAAGGAAAGATAGATCACTTGAAGGATGTATACAAACAATGATTTTTTATTAAGATATACCAAAATTTCTATGGGGAGAAGCAGCAATGACCACAACATATATAAAAAATAGAAGTCCTCATAGAATCCTCGATAATATGACACCTAAGAAAACATTCACATGAAAGAAGCCATGTGTGGACCATCTTTGAATCTTTGGATGTCTGGCATATATCCATGTTCCAAAGAACAAATGAAAGAAGTTAGATTCTACAATAATTAAAGGGATCTTTGTTGGCTATAGTATTTATTTAAATGCATATAGATTCTACATCAAGGAAGGAAGACATATTGAAGTAAGAAGGGATGTTATATTTGATGAAAATCATGCCTATAAAATATCCAAAGATATTTCTATTGGTTCTGATGACGAAGACATACCACTATTTGAAGAGGAAGAGCACCACAACAATTCTACTACAAATCAAGAAGAAGAAGAAGGACCAAGTGAGCCTATTCAACCTGTGATCATACCTAAGAGAAGGAAGAGGCCAAATTAGTTAAAATATACTCTTGAAGATGTTGAAGGACATGGAGCTGTGAAAGGAACTTTTAGAGAAATAAAAAGACCAAAAATATCTTATGGATATGTTGCATACATGAAAAAACTAATAGAATTTGAACCAACTACATTTGAAGAAGTTGTTCATCAAAAAGTATGGAAAAAGGCTATGCAGGAAGAATATAAATCCATCATGAATAATGGGGTTTGGCAAATCCTTCCTAGACTAGGTGACAAATTGGTTGTCACTTCTAAATGGATCTACAAGATTGTTGATGGTGCTAGACCCGCCAACATGTCAGGGGATCTCCCCAGTAAGAAGTCCTAACTAGGCCTCAAACCGTTTGGAGTAGGAATCCCAACAATGAGTAGTAAAGAATTTCCTTGACTGTGATAGCATGCATAGGTAAGGGTGATATATTTGTCGGAATAAAGTGTGTGACCTTGCAGTGATTCAAGTGAGATTCATGGAGGTTCTAACACACTGAGGGGAAAAGGGAGTGTATCCCTTAGAAGCCTGTAATAGTACATAGCTTGAAAGGAACACACGAGTTGAATGACATCACGAGCTGGAAAGAAGAATATTCTGCAATCCAAAGTGATGGATTAAACCAACAACATGATTTCAACAAGATTCATACAATCATATACAAAATAGTTCATACACAAATGCGTAAGTTAAATAACATACAATGCTAAAGGAACCATAATAGTCTAACTACAATGAAAACATATGCATGAAAACATTTTGACTATGTTCTATAATAATATAAATATATATATATATATTAATATATATATATAAAGTGAAAGTTCCATCCATACATACACCATTGACAACCACTAGCCCCAATAGTGGAAAATTATAGTCAACACCACCTGATCCTCCAAAGAGATTTACCCGTTGCGCACTGTGGAGAAGCCAAGGCTTGTCACAATACTCTTCAAGCCTTCTCTAAGAAATGCCTAGCCAAAAGATTGGATCCTAAAAGCATGTTCTATGAGTTATGAGGTTCTATATATAGCAAAGGGTGGGGTGACCCTTGACATTCCCCTTTGACTCTTGGACTACCCTCATGACTCCTCAACTTCATTATATATAACTCTTTACATTACATATGACTATTTGCATTCCACTAATGAGACTTGGAATTTCACTTTACAACATATTTTCAAGAATGATACAATTTCCACCTATACCCATGCGGGACAAAAATAGGCTTGAGTCAGCTAGATAAGACAACACTAAGACTCAGATAGATGTGGAAATAACAACTTGGTAACATCCTCCTAATGATCTTTGGTGATGAATTGATGCAAACCTTGGTAGTACGCAATGGTATCCACGTATTGTTTGGTGACATATTTCTGGAAACGAACTCTTGCCTCCATCGCTTCTGGGTATACTAATTTGGAACCTCTACCCAACTCATCCTATAACATGCATAGCATAGTCCTAAGTGCAGCAAGACCGGAAACATACCTTTGCATGTTCTCTACACTGATTTGCAATTTTGCGCTAGTATCCATGCGCATCAACTCCTCGAAGTACATGTCAATCTCCAGTCAAACTTAATTCTTCTCTCTGGCCTCAATGAGCTTCTAATCAATGGTATCTTGTACATCCACATGATGACACCCAAAATCCTGAACAGCCATGCATATGAAGCCTCAACATTGATGATGAGAAGTGGGAGTTCCTCACATTTCTGGATCTAACTTCGGATGTGTGCTTTGTCCAAATCTTCATGCAGCTTCATCCTCTTGTGCAAGTAAAGCAAGGCTCCCTTGTACCTCATTGTCCATGTCTGTACATGATCAACAATGACATGTATGTATGTAAGTGTGCGTGCAATCTTAAGGTAGCACTGTTGAAAGCCATGTAAATGGACAACTGCCATGTGCATGGTGATGAGCCTGTCATATGGTCTCTACGTGACCATCTCAAGAGTAAATACCTAAGTGAGCATTGATTTCTTCATTTCTACTCTAGTGGATCATGTTAATTGTTCTTCCCTCTACTCGGTCGCTTGCAAGTCCTTAGACATGCGCTCATTTTCTGCTATCAATAACTTCACACTTGAGCTTGTGGCTTCGGCATAAACCTTCATAGCATTAACCAAGGCAGATGGATGTCTTCGCACATCAGACGCAATCACCCATTCTTCAAAGTGCGTAGGAGATGTATGATCATCTGGAGTGTGTGCTCTGTGTACCTGTACAACCTTGTGTCGTGACTCATCAGAGGATATGTTGTACACATGTGTTCTTAGATCATCCTCAAGGAGAAAAATCACTCATTTTTCACTTGGGACTTGCTCTGTTGTTGAAGGTGGTGAAGTTTGTGGAGTGACCTCGGTTGCTTTTGGCATGAGGTATATCCCTTGATCGTATTCTGGTTGTACCATCTCCATGTCCATTCGTTCCACTATCTGTTCATTCTGCTGAGCAAGTTCCTTCTCCTATGGTCACTCACCCTGTTCACCATCTCCTCGTGGTGGATCTAAGTCTTCAACCTGTATCGGTGCAGTTTTCTCTCTATGTATGCCTTGCACTTCCTCCTATTCCTATTCTTGTTCCTGTTCCATCTTTGTTTTATCCAACTCCTATTCTTCTTTGAACCTTTGCTTTGCTTCCTACAACTTTCTCTCTACTTCTTCCAATATTTGTTTCTCCATTTTTCTTTGCGCTACTCTCCTTTTGTGCTGTCACCTCTTTGCCTCAATCTCCAAAGCTAATTTATCCACAAGTGGATCTTCCTTAAACTTGTAGCTTTTCTCAAACTATGCGCTCTCGAAAATCTTCCTCTTTCCTTTGTCTTATGCAGGTCTGCTACTCACTGATGTTGTTGTTGTTGTGTCCTGTGGTGCTTGGAGACAAAGAGACACTCATGGAAAGAAAATGCCAGTTGAAAAAACATGAAGAAACTCAAGGATCAGTCATGCAACAAATCAGGTGATTTCTTGGAAATGTTACACAATTATGACTTTGAGAGGCACGGATACTATTAATTGGAACTGCGCAATACTCATTCCCAGCTGCTAGTGAATAGGCTGTTGGCTAAAACTATGCAGAGCACAGTCCATCTTGGCTTGCTAAGGGAAGGAACTACATAATGTGCAGTTCATTTTGACTTAATTTCTGGTTGTGACTGCACATTGCACAATCCCAAGGGCAAGACTGGGCACTGTCTCCCAGAACTACGCAAATCACAGTCAAGAAGCTAGTCACAAGTAGCCTCTACACAATTCTTAGATCCAAGGTAGAGCCTTGAGTCCAAAGAATGTGCAGTGCATGCCGGCCAAGGCAAGATGTAGGCCAAGTCAGTCCAAATCTATCAAAGGGCGACTTGAAAATAGGTAGGACTAAATGCATGTGAAAATATGGTGTAGATCTGAGTGAATGGACATGCATGCAATCAAATAAATTGCAAGAATCAGTCAAATAGAAGAACAACAAAGCTCATGAAGTGAGTCATTGCAATGACAATTGTTACTGCAAAAACAGGGTCATGCATGTGACCCTAAGGAAATGCAATACAAAACTTGAAACAACACTTCTACAAGTTAAAATACATTAAAATTCTAGTGAGCGTTCAATAAAATAAGGAAAAAAATAGTCACACAAGCTAAGGAAAGAAAAGCAATAGAAAAAATAGCAAAAGACATCGAAAGAAAAACTTACCCAGAAAAGTCGTGAATATCGTGTTGAAGATTTCTAAATCCCTCAAGAATGCCAAAGCTCCAAGACTGAATGTGAAGAATGAGCTCTAGGGAATCCATTAAATAGATTTGGTAGATTTAGGGTTTATGACGTGCATGCCAAAAATCTAGGAAAAAGTGACACTTGGTGGGAAGTTTCTAAAATCAACTTGAGTGTAACTCCTGCTCGCACAAAATAGATCCCTATTTTCTAGGGATGATTTTTTTCTTTTTTCTTTCGTCCTTTTTGGGAAAGGTTGTCATGCATGCAAGGAAGAATTGCACAGTTCTGGAGGAAACTAGGCAACCTACCACCACATGTAGTGGGCATCAACTAAAGGAATGGTTATGCACAATTCCTGGGTTGAGTGGCTTTGGCTACCTCTCATGCTCTATGCAGTTTCCCAGTTGAAGCCAAGGTTGTTAAGCTAGGACTACGCAATTCCTGAGCCAAACCCTAGTGTTGGGATGTTTTGTGCAATTTTTCTAGGCAAGGTAGCCTAATGAGCTACTCTGCACAATTTTGGAGAGCAGTGTTGACTATTGGGCTACTCTGCACAATTCCTGAGAGCAAGGCTAGTTTCCCTTTACGACTGTGCAATTTTCTAAGGCATCGCAAGAACCAGGATCAAACCAAGTCACGGAAGGTTAGCTTGTGGTCGAAAAGCATGAAAAGTTGGTAAACACAATATGTAAAGCCAAAGATAAACTCAATTGAAAACACAAGTACCTGGGTAGTGTAAGACATGCTGCTAGGATTTTGGTAGGGAGGCTCCAAAACGAACCAAGGAAAAATTTTGGAGGGTGGTTGTAGCTGCTACAAGATTGGAGACACACTAGTAGAAATCCATCTCTCTGTATAGACCTTGTCTCATGAAAAGTGAGTCTAAATTCTCAAGAAGGATTGTTCGATTTTTCATTCGTCATGGCTTCCCCACAAGCTTGAATTAAAGATATGGTCCCAACCATTCTCTTGATCAGTCAACACACATACCAAGCCAAGTCAAATGAGTTGTTTTGAATGGAGTCGAGGGGTATATTTATGCACAAGTAATGTAACTATCATAGTTTTAGTTTCATCTCTGGTGTTCCTCCACTGCCAGCAGGCCTAGACAATACCCCGGTGGAGTCACGCAGGAACACAAGCATCGCTTCATTTCCAATGAACCTATTTAGTAACCGGGAAAAGTTATTTGCATCACCTCTCTGTGTAAGAATCCTTTCTCTTCTTTCACTTTTATTTTTTTTTCATTTTCGTTTTTTCATTTTTCAAAGAACTATGCATAAGGACTTATTTATTTTCATGAGGTAGAAGACGGATCCTGACTTATTGAGAGCAGAAGAGGTTGTCCCTTCAGAGAAGCATATTATATATACCTCTAAAAAACTTGTTAATTTTTTTCCCCTGACCTTACTCCACTTGACTGAGCTTACAAGGGTTAACCGAATATAAAAAAATTGATTAGAATAGGCAGTACTAGTTAAAAGTCCAAGGGTTGTGTTTTCACCCAGACTCACTCTGAACATAACTTATTTTCCATCAGGGCATCATCGACTGAAGACAACAAGCTCTTCATAAAGAGAGAGGACAACAGGTAAGCAATTTTTGATAGCTGTACAAGTCCTCTTTTACTTCACTTGCTTGTTTCAAGAGCCAAACACGGTTTCATGTGAAGCTAAACCTATGGGTGCATAAGAAGCAAACAAAAAAAATAAGCAAAGGAAATAAGTAAGTGAAAGAAGAAAGAAAAGAAAAAAACAAGCAAACACTACTCCTACTCCTAAGCTAAGCAATGCATGGGCCTGTTAGAGTTGGTCTGGTCAGTCCTCCGTCAGAGATCAAAACTCTTTATGCATTTCATGTTTAGGTGTCCCGCTCCATTCTCCCAGCTACATTCCACTAGGGGTATGCCATAATCTGACGAATAAGGTCATGATAGTCATTTCCCCCTCATGTCTGGCTCTTGTTGGCTCAGGTCTTTTGTCAATAATCATCAAAGTCCATGACAGTCAAGGTCTGGTCCTTTAAAGGACAAAGGTCATTTTCGAGGTCTAAGTCTAATAATTCATCAATTTGGTCTTTGAACATGTCCAGTAAAGCCACGCAGGCCAGAGTGAGGCCCTTACACAGTTATGGTTTAGAGAACTTCATCATCATGCGGATAGACATTGACTCTTCTTCAAAACTCTGTTTTGAAGAAAAGTCAAACAGTGTCATTTATGACAAAATTTTCAAAAAAGTCACCAGTTGATTTTTTCAGATGCAGTCATGGTTTCCATGGCCAAATGTCCTGTCATGCAATCCCTACAAAGAGTGCCAAAAATTTCATCATTTGAACTAAAGTTTCAAAGGGAAAGTGAAAATCAGTGTGTTTTAAAGTCAGTGAAAAAAGTGCAAAACTCAAACATTAGAAAAATGGGTTTTTGAAGAGGCAAAAATTAAACCCATCTCTTCCAAGGCTATATATACATTTTTTTGTCAAAACCAAAGGCATTATGCTATTACAAGCCTTGGCGAAGCGTTGTAAAGGCATGAGTGTGCATTGGTGAGCATTTGAGTGAGTTGGAGGCGGTTTTAGAGGGCGCGGCGCATATACCCAGGAGCGCGGCGCACACAGAGGGCACGGCGCACACGCAGCCTACCCACAGTGCAATTTTTCTAAGGGCGTGGTGCATACCCAGGGCTTAGCACACTGGGCTTTGCGCGCAGCACATACAGACAAGGGCCAAAACAAGTGCCCAAACACTTCCAAATTTCGGTTAAGCCTATCAAATTGAGAGGTAGGCTCTTTAAAATCACTTGCTCATCAAATTTTTGTCAATGATAGGGTGTTTATTGAGATGTTTGAATGTCACCAAAATGCATAAATTCAACCATAAGAAAACACCAAGAAATTGATGGCTAGGGTTGTTAAAATGTATTGTTAGTGCCAAGGTTTCACTCCACTCACCTTTTTCCCCTCACCTATCATTTTTCCCATCCTCCCTCTCTCATTTTTCCTAAACTCCATGCCCTAAATTACTACCAAACCCTCTCCCTTATCTCTCCACTATTTGGTCAACACAAAACCCCAAACCCTACCCCATCAAAATACCCAAACTCCTCCCATATCCCTAACAAATTCCTCCCTATAACCCCTATCCCCATTTCATCACTCCCTTCCTAATACTCCATGTTTCGTTGTTCCCCTTGGTAACGGATATTACAAAGGCACCCAACCTCACACCATCATCAAAAGGGCAACCTAATCATAGTCCACATTGCAGTCATGACATCATAGCATTCCTCTGAGTATGAGATGGAGACACAGAGTGACTCATCCTCAGAAGAGCAGGCTCCCAGGAGACACCACAAGAGTGGCAAGCATGTTAGGGATGAACCCACTACCCTCACCGAGTTACAAGCATGCCCTATTGCCATGTCATGCTTCCAACACCTATCATGTTTTGAATTTTGTCAAAGGGTAGAAAATGTTAGAGTTCATCATGAGTTGGCCCGTTTATTTGTGCTTCATCTACATGGAGGTCAATCTATCTTGGCCAGGGTCACTTTCACATTGACACCCGAAGCTATATCAGTGGCAACACGTATACCAAATGTTGGAGAATAGTGGCATAAGAAGAAGAAGGTGGATAGGATACACTATGAACCTTACATCAAAGCTAGATTCTTGAATGAGCTCACAAGAGTCTTTCCCTTCAGATACTTGAAAGATGAGTATGCTCCACTCATGAGATTGATCATGAAATACTTCAGCTGTGAGGGGAGGTTCTCTTGACTGCATGCCTATCACATCCAGTTGCTCATGCACTTTACCAGGGTGAGGATGATGAACCTCCCATTTTTCATATGCAGGAACATAGAGAGGATGAACACCTTCATGCTACATAAGACCCCTCAGCAGCAGCTTAACAGTGTGTTTCACTTTTCTCTTATCCCGATTTTGGTAGATCATCAGTTGGGATTGCAGGGCATTGCTTGGGAGGACTTCACTACCCATGATTTCTTCAGCACATCACAGGTACTATCAAATCCAGAGTAGGAGTTGGGTGGTCCTTCTCATCAGCATGAGCACCATGAGACCACTACCATGCCAGTTTTTGTTACATATCAGAGAGGCAGTAGGCACTTGTTTGCAGTAGCAAAGCAACTGTTATCTCCACCCAGGGTGGAAGGGGCCTCACTTCTGGCATCAGCGACATAGGTACTGGATAAGGGCAAGAAGCCCGTACATGATGAGGGGCCATCAGGTGTGCAGGAGACCGATGTCATCCTCATTCAGGATGATGAGGCAGAGGCAGAAAATGCCAAACTTAGGATGACCATTCAGGAGTAGGACTCGGAGATCCAAGACTTGATACTCAATATGGAGAGGGCCAAATGGATCATCAAGTATCTAGAGTAGAGGAACAAGCAGCTTGAGGACTAGCAGGCAATCATGGAGCTGCAAAGCATCCGTGAGAATCGACTAGCTGCCCAACAAAGGAGGATTGAGCTCACTACCTTGGAGCAAGAGATCAACAACGACCGTGAGTCTTGGTTAGAGCGGGTCAATCTACACCTGGAGAGACTGCTGGAGAAGGCCAACAAGGAAAAAACCATATTGAGGAGGATGGCTTGTCATTACAGCGCACGGAACGAGCGCAAAGGCCCAAATAAGGAGCTTGAAGGCCAAACTAAGCAGAGCAACAAAAGAGGAAAAAGAGAAATATTGGCTTCGAATCATGGCTAAAGCTTCTATGGCTCAGCATAGTGCCTCTTAGAGAACCTCCAGCCTGAATTTCAAGAAATTTGGGACAATTTTGGTCACATGGGAATTTTTTTGGCACAAACACAGGTTTTTTCTCTATACGTTCCGTGCCACCGGCGTGACACGTAGGATTGGGAGCTCCAAATGAGAAACAGTTTGCATTTTTGGATTCAGCAAGAAAAATCGCAACTATTGGCACTCGGGCAAGAAATTTGGGCATGATTTGACTCTCCAGGAGGTCAAAAACACCCAAAACATGGCCTTACTACCCCTATTTTGACACACAGGAAGTAGTCTTGGGAGAATGAAGATTTGGAGGGGCAAATGAGCTCCAAATTCAAAAATTTCACTTGGGGTTGGAAAGTTGATAGGACAGGATTTCGAATGAGCACACTTGGGCACATTTTGGACTCCTGCAGGTTCCTAAAAACTGGCCTCAAAGTGGTGTAACGCATACAGAAAGTGGTGCGGTGCATATAGGAAAAAGGGCCCAAAATGCCTCTGTTTCACGAAATTCGTTTCCCGACTTTTCATAAGTGGGCCCCCTCATCTGCAATTCATTTTTTTGGCACCTAAGGTAGTTTTAAAATTATTTTCTCTCCAAATGGGCATTTATCCAAGTGGCAAAGGAGGGCAAAGGATCACCCAATCCATTTGTCATGTTTGTGGTGCTGCACCTGTAGCTGATGTTTGGCTCTCCACCTTCATTTTGTAATGATTCGAGTAACTCCCCAACCCTTGGGTGTTCTATCTCTTCATGGCACATTCTATATATTCTATGCAAACCATTTGCAAAGGGTTGGTTGGCTTGTAACTTCTGGGAGATTGTGGGAAAGAAACTATGTTTCCGCATTGTATATTTTTCACAGAGGATTAATGAAAGGCAGTGGCTCTATTTCATGAGATTCATGTGGTTGTGAGTGTAGCAAATGTGTGTCTTATGTTTCATATGTATCTTGTTGTGTTTCATAGTTCATTTCATTGATCCAGGTGGATGTTGGTGGCCACCCACCTATCCCATTTGGACCCCCACAATTGTCTCTTTCAGCATTTTCAGTTTCCTTAATTGTAGCACAACTTACTATTTTTAGCAGTTTTTCGGGTCCTGAACTTCCGGAGCCGTTTTGAGGGCCTAAACGACGTTTTTTGGGGAATCCGGGGGCAACGTGGGTCCATGCCATGGACTGATGTTGCCCGTTCCAACAATGATAGTGCTCGAATAGATCTTTCTAATGAGCTATTGTACGCGTCAAAC
>APFE030792242.1:35013-71432 GCA_000404065.3 Pinus taeda
TGCCTGTGGGAAAATTTCATGTTCAGTGTTCATTCTTCTGTTGAAAAGGATTCATGTTGTCCATGCCCTTTTCACCCTCTTAATAAATCTCTCCATTCTGCACTATCTTAAACTAAATTGCTAGGCTTTTCCGCCTATCTTGCCTCACGAAGTAATCCGTGCCTTTGTATTAAGTTCTCTATTCATTGAGGTGCATTGGTCCCATACCATCCCAAAAACACAATCATTCATAAAAATCATTTCTTGTATCCATATTCACTTACTAGCCTAAGATAAATAGTTCACTGTAAGTCATCTTAGGCCATCTCGTTTATCTATTCACTGAGTGTGAATCGGAGAGATCCCTCTCCTGTTCTGGTAGGGCTAGCTACTAGACCGAGCGTGATTTGTGGTTACCCTGAATTTTGCCTTCTTTCAGCCTAAGGTGGATTGAGGTGATAACAGGGCCTACTCATGTAAAGTGATATTTCCACTATATCCATCGGCGCAATGGTTGACCCATGTTGGTGAAGGCATAGTCGACTAGAAATATATTAATTAAATTAGCGCAGAAGAAAGATAAGACAGTAAATACCAACACACTCGAATTTTGAATGCGTCCACAGAAAACAAAAGGGTAAAAGCACAAAACAAACACTCTATGGGCATACCATAGTGTTGCAACACAGTGTGTGCAGACAACAGACATGCACACTCTTTTAACCATGACAAATGACAACACATGAAAAAGGAAGAAAACTTTCGCTTAGAAAGAGTGCTTGTTCTGTATGATTCCTCCAGTGCATGAGTAATAGGATCATGTGATTGAGGTGGAGGGTGGGAAATATGTAAACTAGACCTATCTTCAATGAAAATAGGAGTGATTATGAGCCTCGAATGTTTCAACAGATTTCTAATTGGACGAGGATCTAACCTCAAGAGAGCGAGGACCTGACATAACCATCAGCTCGAGCTAAAGTGCCTTGACATTTGTCATTTGTCATCATCAGGGGGTAGATCTTCAAATACTAGTGGATTAGAAAGATCAATAGTGAATGAATCGACATCATGATTGAATGAAGGAATAAAGAGATCATGACAACCATGATCAAAAAATTCGATATGTTCATCGGCATCCTCATGATCTAAAGAATCATACAAGGGGGTTGATGAGAATAAGAATGTTCACTTGCTAAGATTTCAGAAAGAAAAGATGATAGATTGGGAGGATTTGGAAAGAAATATGTGTCCTCTCTGTAATGCAATGACGTATTGACATCCGATGTGTTATGTGAATGATGGGAAGCAAAAACATCTAGAGATGGATTTTCAAAAGAGAAATCAGAAATGGTAGAATCACAAAATATGTCGGGAAATAGAAAATGAGGTGTGAGAAAAAGGAGGTCATCCTTCACTGCATGTTCTTCTTTAGATTCCCGCACATACTCATCATAAATGACAGTGCAGGTTGACTACTCAACACCAACTCCCTCGACCACTTGATCCTTGTGAAAAACAAGTGTAGAGTCTGGAATAGAAGAACACAACAAAGTACAATCTGGAGGATCAATAGAATGAGATGGCAGAGGTTGAGAGAACAAGTTCTTGTGGCAACCAATAGGCTTGCAAGCCAAACATGTGCAAAAATCAAGAGCAGGTGGGGTGGGAGGATGTGACAGTTCAACAGATGGGTTCAAAACTTCTCCCACCTTGCACTACGGAGATAGAGTTGTTTAATGAGAAGCAGACAGAAGATCACTTGTGACAACAACCTTATCCATATCAGGATTGGCAGCTTTAACACCGAGGGATGTTGGGAGGGGTTCGAATGATTCTAACAAATGTGGATTTGTAGATATGTGAAGAAGATACTAAAATATTCTATGAATAAATTTCCAATCAATTTCATCTTCAAGGATTTGAAAAGCAAGATTTTGGAAGCATGACCAAAATTGCTAAAGGGATTCATCAAGTGCTTTCCTTATTTCTACCATTTTTTTATTGAGTGCTTTATGATCATACTAATAAAAATCATGGGACACACCATTGTAGTGTGTTCCCTCAGAATGTGAATGCAAACAATGATCAGGCAATGTGATCCTCATGGATTTTATTCCTTTCATAGAAACCCATGAAGGCAACACCATGACTAAGAAAAGTTTCTCTGCCTTCACCTTCATATGTGAAATGTTACAAGTCATCAAGGAGATCCTCCTACACTTCAAAGCCACTTCCATTAGACAAGCATCTCGAAGGATTAACTGTAATGTAAGTCATGAAGAATGTAGAGAGATTCGAAACAGAATTTGAGGACTCACCTTGTCATCTAGCCCTCCTTCTAGCACCAAAAATGTTGACGGTTCTGGACTTGCCAACATGTCAGAGGATCTCCCCAATAAGAAGTCCCAACTAGACCTCAGACCATTTGGAGTAGGAGTCCTAACAGTGGGTAGTAAATAAATGCCTTGATTGCGATAGCGCGCAGAGGTAAGTGTTGGGCATGGAATCCCCCCACAACATGTTTTGGGGCTAAAAGCCCAAGTTTTGGTCAAATGTATTGTAAAACTCCGTGAATTGTAGGTGCAAAGCATGAAGTATAGGTTACGTCATAGGGCTATCCGCCCTAAGTATTGTTATGTAATGTAATGTCATGTCAGCCTACCCATGGTCTGTGGACCATGGCATTGTATAAATAGAGTGAGGCTCTAAGTTGTAAAGGAAGCAAAGGAGTGAATTAGAGAGATAGATGAATACAAATGGTTCGAGCATAGAGTAAGAGTCTAAGTGTATTGGGTCATAGTAGTAGGAAAAGGCTCTACAGCTGAGTGCACAGAGGCCTAGTAGAGTCCGCAGCTGAGTTTGCGAACCCCTGCAGCTGAGTGCACAGGGTGGTGTTAGGTCTGTAATATTAAATGAAGAATAATAAAGAGAAGTTGATTCCAATTTCTGTGCATCTGCTTGTGTATTTCCTTCTTTACATTTATACTATTTTGTTTATATGCACACTTATATGATTGTTGAATCTAATATTAATTATCGCTAGTCTTACACAAATAAGTTTAGTAATCAGGTAATAACATATTAAATAGCAAGGAACTTGGGTATAATACGGGTCGCACCCCGAGTAGGACTGCGCAGAAGCAGCATCATAGGTTGTGAGGGACTAACAGGTGCATGTAGCGACGTGCACAGGGTCAAACTGTGGATTGCCAGAAGCTCATAAAACATCCCCAAGGTGCGAAAACCCGATTCTAGCACCCTCCCATACTTCTTCGGGTGAGACATCAATCCATGCTTCGTGGACTATTGCCAAAAGGGCTAGTAGTACTATGATTTGCATGGCTAAATTACCTTTGAACCTGGGTCAGGCCCATACAAGCCAAACAAAGGTTCTGTTGTTGGGACTGGGATTTGCATAAGGGATGTCTAATGTTGCTCCACTAGAATCTGACAAAGAAAGAAATTGAAGAGTGGTTGGACAAGAAGATTCACGAGTTCGCGGCACAGGAAAATAGAAATCTGCGAGTATCTAAGGAATAGTGGCTAGAGCGCTAATTGTATACAAAAATCCACAAAATTTTCTTTGCATCCTTTTCTTCTGAGCTGTAAGAGTGGATCGCAAAGCTAGAAAACATTCAGGGAAGGTGTAGGCTCGACAAACCAATCGTGTGGACTCTGGAATTAGTGCACAGACTAGAAGTGTCAGGAGATAAGATTGTGCGAGCTGTGGACCATTGGCTCGATCAAATTATAGGAGGATTTATCACTAAGTTTGTGGTAGATACGATTATCAGCTAGAGTGAGGCAGAGTCATATTTTCTCAAGGGACCGCGAGGTATATATATTAAATCTTTGAACACTTGGATTAAGATGCTATTGTGTGAAAAGTAGGTTATGTGAATAAATTAATGTTTGGGACTACATGAAGTGGGAATATCTAGAAAGGTAGAAGTAGTGAAGAATTGGAAACCAGTCCCTTAATTTCCCCCTCGCGAGAAAGTGAGGAGGAGCTCACGAAAGTTTCTCTGAGAAGCATGGTCAGTTTAATAAGGCAGCACATTCTGCATTTACCACCTCCACCTACACCGCCACCCATCTCACCCTCCTCACCTACATCTCCACCCACCCCACCTCCGCTGCCACCACAATTTAGTATGGAAAGTGCAATCAAACTACCGTATTCAGAAGAGTAGGGAATGAAGATCTGGACCAATTTTGGTTTGTGGTAAGAGCAGTATGGGAAACACAAGGGTTCATGGATGACAATATCAAGAAGGCTACGCTAGTGAGCATGTTTCAGGATCATGCATTAACATGGTACATCAAGAATTCTAATGACCATCCAAACGAAGGAATCGCAGAAATCCAGGCCACGCTGAACAGGGAATTTAACAGGCCAAAGTCAGAAACACAATCAATCATTGGGTTTAATGGGATCATGATGCTCCCGGGCGAGACCCCTTGGGATCTGGACCAAAGACTAAAGGGTATGATTCGCGAAGCCAACATGACGTTGATGGATGGAAAGCATCACGCGTGGTTTGTAGCATCACTGACACCGCACTTAAGGATGGTGTTGTCACAACAAAGATTTTCCACCTATACCGAAGCTTTAGAAATGGCAATGAGGTTGCATGAAACCCCTATAAAAGACCTTGGTCTGGGAGTCCAACAAATCTATGTGCAACTGCAAAATCTGTGTCTAGAAATGCAAAGTTTGAAATAGGACAGGACACCTCGACCAAAGGCACGCAAGGAGGTATGGTACATAAAATCCAAAGGCAGGGGCATGACAAGGACCATTGCCGAGTGTTCACAAATTACTTAGCAAGAGGAGGGTTGATGCCGTTAAGACCTGAGGCATAGGTAGGACCGAGCGTGGCACCTTCATTATGGTGCATGATCTGTCAGATAGTAGGAAAACACACTATAGATAAATTTCATCTATTGCAGAAGTACACGCAAACGTCCTAGCAATTGTTTTTTAACTTTTGCAAGTCAGTAGGCCATGATGAATGCACCTGCAGAAGCTATGAACTAATGATGGATTAGAATCCTACCTATAGGGTGAAGGCAGAAACATGAGACCTCGACCCAAATGAGACAATGGCACATGCCAGATTTCAGGGGCGCGGTCAAGGTCGAGGTGGAATCAGACTAGGAAGGGGTCACAGACAGTTAATTTGTTATAATTGGGAGGGCTAGGGCACTGTGCCCGCGATTGTACAAACTCGACGAAGACATCATCTTTCTACTATACACAGTTTGATCACGAGGCAGAAGACTACCCTACACTGATAGCGAGACTGCGCGAAAAAGGGGTACCTCAGCCCCCTCTGACTCAAAATTTGCAGATCATGAGGTTTGAGCCGCATGAAGAAGACCTGAATGTAAACATGATTCTCAGGAGTGGTATGACTACTAGTGATGATAAAGGTAAGCAGCCAGAAGAAAGTCTGTGGGTTCCTAAGGCTCCTACTAAGGAACCTGAATTTGATTTAGAACACGTGAAGGAGACATTCATGGAAGCTGAGAAGAGATTCACAGAGCTTTCCACTTCAGGTAGTAAGGATCAACTAGAACTAGGAATGGATCCTTCAATGCTCACTACTTTTCTACAAACATGCATGAAAATGCAACGTGACATCAAGGTAGTCAAAGGACTACAAGAACTTATCACTAGGTGCGCGGGGTCAGGATAACAGTACATGGTCTGGAAACTTGGAAAGCATGCTTTGCGAACAGGAAGGGAAATGAGGTTGACTGCGCAAATATGCAAGTATGAAAGAGATCAGGTAATCATGGATCTGGGATCAAACATGAATGTACTAACAAAACAAACATGGGAACACATGGGCAGACCCATGCTACAATCATCTCCTATTCAGTTACGAATGGTGAACCAACAGAAGATCTTGCCCATGGGATAGAGATTGTCGATGACAGTAATCCATATCTTGTGTTACTAGGAATAGACTGGGCCACCGATATGAATGGAGTCATAAATATGAAGAAGCGCAAAATGATCTTTGAGAAAAAGTCACTACGCGTAGTAGTAGTGCTAGATCTAGTCGAAGGAGCACGATACACTGAACTGGTGTGTGATGATGATAGTGATGATGATCTCAATTGTATTTACAAGATAATTGCATGAGAAGAGGATTGGGTGAATCCAACTACAAATGGAAGGATTTCATGGAGAGCAAAAGCTCCGGCACTTCAGATTTAGATGAAGAGATAGAGCGATGGCAGAATCGGCTGCACGAAGTAACAACGCTTAATTGCAACATGATGGTTAGCTCACTGTGTTGCATGACAACAGCAACAAGGGATCTACTGATATATAATGGGTTGATAGCGGTGGATGAATTCCTGAGCAAATTTGAAAGCATAGTACTAGAACAACAATGGTTCAATGCGCTAAAGTGGGCACTCCGCACGATGCCTGCACAATGGTGGGGTATGAATCAAAGAAATTTTTAGGAATGGCATAGATGTAGAAGGAATGGTGCGCCTATGCTTTGGGAAACCCCAGCTCAAATGTGAGCCAGTCAGCAGGGGTGAAACTTGAGCACCCACCTTTCCCGATGGGTATGGACATATGTTGTACAACCCGCATAAGTGCACACCACTCCCAGAATAGAGAATCGGAACAGACCATAGCAGCAGGAAAGGTGACACATGCTACCAATCATCCACGAAGAAGCATTTGATAGGGTGTGTGAAGTACTAAACAGGGTTCACCAGGCAAGACGCATTGATTGGGACCTGTGCATACTAGCTGTTCGACGGACCTATAGGACCATGTGCAAAACCCTGACTGTGGAAATGATTACAAAGGTGCGAAATAGAGTAGAGACTGTAATTTCTGAAGAGAATGCAAAGAGGAATCCATGCGTAATAGCTCTCGCGGTTGCGACAGTGTGCGAAGACCAGGATGAAGAAATCACACAGCTACGCAAGATCGAATACTTAGAGATTCAGGAAGCCATTTGGTGAGGGAACCTTAGACTTCACGAACTCGAAAAAGACCGTGACTGAGGAAGAAAAGAATTTTGATGGACACTGAGATCAAGAGGCTGGAAAATGAGGTCAAGCAAGCATGTCTCATCGATAAACAAAGGATAACAAGACAAGGTACGGATGATCATACCACTAGATTAGAAGAGTGTCGTCGAGAATTTATGACTATGCTTCCATGGCTACGGCTGCACCTCACCAAACGTAGTCACCAGGGAAGTGCACTACATACAATACAACGCGCGATGTTGGATGTTGCAAGGGAAATTGAGGATTTTTCACTATTTATACTAGAAGGCAAGTTGAAGTCTCGAACAAGTGGTGAGACCACCTAACTAGCCATAGGGAGCACAATCTCAGTGCTCCAGGCAGTTGAAAGAGAGCGCGGGATTATAAAAGAGTTTGTTTGGGAGCTACGCAATGAGGGATCTGCACGCAAAATCAACATGTCAGAACGTTTGCGACCGCACACGGGGTTTGCACTTTCATGCGGGTAGTGGAAGTGACCATTGGTGTCACTGTTCATAATGGGATGTCCAACTTTTTGCAAAAGGGAGCGGGCAGCGGGCATTTAAGACGCAAATTAAGTGCAATATTTGGGACAATCTGTCACCAAGAAAGCATTGATGACCTAGAATTGGGGGAACGGTTGAATCTAAATTCAAAAGGTGTTATAAAACTCCAGGGGCTAGCCATGAGATGGCACATGTTCACTTGAGATTAAGCAGTTGATTAGAGCACAGATTGTTGGGTGTTGAGCGATATTTGAGCCCCAAAGTTTGTGAACGACCACAGACAATTCAAACAAGATGGTGACTACCAGAAGAGGTTTAGGATTTGTAAAGGGAACCACCGACGAGGCTGCATAGGACCCTCGGTACATGATGTTCCTGAAGATTCTGGGGTCACACCGGAAATCTCAAAATCACCTTAGACACTGAGGCCCAAGAAAGATAAGAAGGCAGCGGGACCAGTCGCATGTCCCCGAGGAATCCATGGTTCAGAAAGCTCTCAATGGAAGAAAAGGGCAAGGCTGTCACCATTGAGACAGGTGACAAGGAGGAGGACCTACATGCTCTCATTAATGAGATAGAGGAAGCAAAGGACATGGAAGAGGACATCCAGCGAGTGCGCTTTGCAGCGAAATTGCCCAAGTATGTCCCTCTACAAAAAGGGAAAACTAAGATACCAAAGGATTTGGATGCCACCAAGAGCGTAGTCAAGACCTCGCTCCTCCCTAACGGAATTGTGTTTGAGGGCTCACACCTGGGCCGCATACCCACAATGAAGTTTGAAGATTGGGACCTCGTGGATAGTGAGAAGTTCCAACACTTAAAGATAGAGAGCCTCATGAAGCAGAGCACGAAGGGGCCAATAACAACATTAGAACCGCAAAAATGGTTGTGCAGTGTGGAGAAGGTCGAATTGCTCCATCTGTTATGGATTCCACACTTTCACTGTGCACCCATCACTATTTTCGTCATCAGGCAGCTGCTTTGCCTGGTACATGATGGGTACTTATGGTTGGAGGAGCTTATTCCCATTACGACGAATCTCATCCATAGAATTTCTTGGCTCCCCTGAAAGGTAAATGAGCCCATAGTGATAGCAAGAAAAAGCAAAGATTTGGCTCTCGCGGAGGCCATGACGAAAAAATATAAGCTTGAGAAGAAAAAGAGGGGTTACACAATCAGCAGTACCAAAGATAATGGGTTGCGCATAGCCAGCCAACTCCTGGCAGGGAAGGTAATGATAAAATGCCACGGTGATGAGGTATCAGTGCTCATAGTTGCGTTGGCCAAACAATGCGCAAAGGGGGTCCAATTAATTGGGTCGAGTTCCTCTACGAGGAATTCTTGACCAACTGCAAAGAATCCCAGGAGTAGGGCAAGGCCTTCCACTACACGTGGTTTCTCTTGTCCATTTTGCTGGTAGTGGGAGAACTCCCAGAGGACAGTCAGTTCACAAGCATTGAACAGGACTTACCAGAGGCTGCAAAGTATGCGTTGCTATAGGCTACCAAGGATGTGAAGTGGATTCACAAGACAAAGATATTTTGGGTGCTCATGGAGGTGAGCATCCAGATGTGGATCAATAAAAGGCTGTGACTGTCCCCCATAGTGCACAAAAGTCTGCATATATTTGCAGACTTCATGGCAGACATGCATAATATTTACATCAAGGTGAGTAGGGATCCGGTGTAGCAATGGACCAAGCTCCCCTTCATCACCATTGATGATGCAATGTTTCAGTGTTAGAATCATGGCCTCCCGAGTGGCGCACCCCAAATCTGGAAGAGATGGATAGGACAACAGCACATAAAAGAAAGGATGAGGCCAAGCCATGCGTCACAAAGTTGGCCGAGAAGAGGTGCAATGAAAAAGCAGCAGCAGAGGTAAGGGTTGTCTACGAGGCAGCAAAAGCAGCTGCGAAGTAGGCAAAGGCCACTAAAGTAGTAGCAGCAGCATAGACAACAGGGGCCACAACAACGTAGGAAGAAGAGGGCCCAGAATTGTCTATAGGACAGGAGGCAGAGGCCACAGACCTTGCAGAAGAAGGCCCGGACCCTGGCACAACTTCCACCCAACTTAAAAGGTCGCGTGCCACAGAGAGATTGGGTCCACGGAAAAAGGTCAAGGCCTCCAAATTGGCCATCGACCCGATCACATTAACACAAAGCGACCTTTACAACATCGACGACATGGTTCACGAGGTCACCAAGGAAGTGCTCCAAGAAGCCATGTCAGAGCAACAGATTATGTTTTGGACCCTAAGGGCACAGCTGCAGGAACTACTAGTGTGGCCCCCATGGGAAGGAACCATAGCCACCTACGATGTAATAGGCACATCAGCAGCGGAGCAGCTGCTACACGCAAAGATGACCAACAACATAGTGCTACCGAAAGGAGCGCTATCAGCAGAGAATGAGATCGACAAAGCTGCGGTGGGCAGGATCAAGGGACGTGGCCTTAATTTGGCTGCCCTTCCATGAGACACACTATACAAACTGTAGGATGGCATAACAGCAGAGCTCCGAACCAGGGAGGGCCGCATGATTCAGGCGATGAGTGAGGAAAAGATCAACATTGAACAGCTCAGCCTGCAGCGTGACGAACTAGTGTCACAAATCCAGCAGATAGTGCAAATAGTTGATGAAGTGTGCTAGTGAGTCCTAGAGTTGTCCATCGTCATAAACCTACAAACAGAAATGTAGATCCATTGTTTGGCAAGTGGAGTCTGAAACGCATGCAAGGAAACAATGTGTGTGCAGCTGGAGCTGAATCTCTAGATTGTTGAGCTGCGGCTAAAGGCGTAGCCTTCCACTCCCCTAGAAGTTAAAGAGAACCGCGTTAGCACTATCCAAACATGGCTGGAAGAAATTGGACGGGCAATGCAGGACTGCACTAGTATGTTGGACCAAGCCTTTGGCATCCTCACATCCTTGTAGGAGGACCCCAACATACAGTGCTTAGAAATAGAGGCGTGTGAGCTTCAGGAGTAGTACAATAGTGTAAGGGGAACTACGCAGACATTTGTCCTCACTCAATAGCTAGCAAATATGTGGCAAGCAAGGGCACTGAAAGAGCAGGTGGATGTTGCAAGACAAAAAGAGGCACTTCTCAAAGCATGCATCTAGCCATGGATTGATGAGGCCTTCACCATTACGGAAGATATCGAGGGCAAGCTCGCATAGATGCAGGGGCTCTATCCGCTAAGGGAGGCAGTTGATCCTCACAAAGAATCATCGGAAGAGTGCATGTAGAAGGTCTAGAAAACTGCAGAACAGTGCATCGTGGACCTTCGAGCAGTATAGAACCAATTGGAGGGACTCCATGCCAAGATTTTCGCACCAACAGAGTGACTCGGGACGAGTCACAATGATTATGTTGGGGGGCTATTGGGCATGGAATCCTCCCACAACATGTTTGGGGGCTCAATGCTCAAGTTTTGGTCAAATGTATTGTAAAACTCCATGAATTGTGGGTGCGAAGCATGAAGTATAGGTTAAGTCATAGGGTTGTCCACCCTAAGTATTGTTATGTAATGTAATGTCATGTTGGCCTACCCATGTTCCGCAAACCATGGGATTGTATAAATAGAGTGAGGCTCTAAGTTTTAAAGGCAGCGAAGGAGCGAATTAGAGAGATATATGAATACGAATGGTTTGAGCATAGAGTAAGAGTCTAAGTGTATTGGGTCGTAGTAGTAGGAAGAGGCTTTGTAGCTGAGTGCACAGAGGCCTAGTAGAGTCCGCAGTTGAATGCGCAAAACCCTGCAGCTGAGTGCACAGGGTGGTTTCGAGTCTGTAATATTGAACGAAGAATAATAAAGATAAGTTCATTCCAATTTCTGTGCATATTCTTGCGTATTGCCTTCTTTACATTTATATTATTTTGTTTATCATGTGCATTTACATGATTTTCTGGATCTACTGTTAATTATCACTAGTCTTACACAAATAAGTTGATTAATCAGGTAATAACAAATTAAATAGCAAGGAACCTGGGTATAATATGGGTCACGCCCTGAGCAGGGTTGTGCGGAAGCAGCATCACAAGTTGTGAGGGACTAACAGGTGGGTGTACCGACATATGTAGGATCAAATTGCGGACCGCCAAAAGCTCATCAGACATCCCCAAGGTGTAGAAACCCAGTTCTATCACCCTCCCATACTACCTCGAGTGAGAGCTCAGTCCACGCTCCGCAGACTGGATCCAAAAGGGCCAATACTATTGTTAGAGTCAGTCTTTTCAGCCTTCCTCCAGTGATCAGACATGCTCTTACACAAGTTATTTTAAGGTGTCAAGGTCAAATTTTATCATTTCAGTAAGTCTTCAAGTAAAATTTGGTCACTAGGCATTAGGTCTGGGGTTTGATTTTACCCTTGTCAAAGTTGTCCAAATAACATTCTATGTCACTATTTAGCTGATTCTACCATCATTCAAAGGGTTATCATCATCATGTCAATCTCCATTGGGTCATTTCACACCTTGTTCATGTTTCAGTTGCGCCTATGGCAAGGTTCATTTCCCTCTCCTAGGGTTTTGAAGCTAATTTCTCTTGGATGGTCAAATCATCGAAAAACTTGTATCCTGATATTCATACACCTTTCCATATCCATAATGTACCTTATCAAACTCTTCCCATCGCTGAGATCCCCCAAATTCCTCATTTTCGCATAAACCCTAGTTTCTTGCTACAACCTAGCAATTTTCTATGGTTGGGCCTGTGTTTTGCCTTTTTGGACCCCTTCCCCTCACTTAATTTCTAAGATTCCACTTTCCCCTACTTCCTAACATCCCTCCATACTTCCCAAAATTTCCTCAAGAATTTAGAAGCTCCATATCCCCTTCATTTCGCTTCATTCTGGCAAATCCCTTGTCCCACACATCGGGATATGTTTCACTCAAATGATGTTCCTGAGAAATGAAAGATGATTTTGGAAAAATGGAGAGAGGTTTTTGTCGACCACATACCAAGGAAGAAAAAACTCCTTCACGTTTTACACAGATATCATGTTTTTGAAAAAATGTCAAAAATACAATTGTCTCGGGAGAATTGATGCACCTCTGGAGCGACGTCGAGAAAATCATGTTTTCCCATAGCTCGGTTGGCCAACTGACTTTCTTGATGATCTAAATGCTAAATAGAGACATGATTATTTCCAATGAGATATCCTGAGCTCAATTTGGAGTTGAGGAAGGCATTCAAAAGTTGCCTGTACCAGCACTCTACCTTTAGACAGCCTCATTTGGCACAGTTCGACCAGTCTTGGGAGATTTGATTTTTGACAGAGTAAATGAATTCCAAATAGAAAAATCCCAGTTGTATTGGAACGTAGACACAAATATATTTCCAATGAAATATCCTGAGCTCAATTTGGGGTTGAGAAAGACATTCAAAAGTTTCCCGCAACATAACTCTACCTTGAGGCAGCCTCATCTAGCACAGTTTGACCAATCTTGGGAGATTTGATTTGTGACAGGGAAAATGAACTCCAAATCAAAACATTCTAGTGGGGTTGGAAATTAGACAAGATTGTCTTTCCAAAACGCTATCCTACGCTCAATTTGGACATCGGAAAGGCCTCCCAAAGTCACCTGGAATAGAGCGCGACGCATAGGAGGAGGAGCGCGGCGGTTTTATAAATATCTTCACTCCATATGGTCAGTTATACAAGTGAGAAAGGAAGACAAAGGGTTACCCAAGCCATTTTTCATGTTTGTGGTGCTACACCTATAGCTGATGGTTGGATCTCCACCTTCATTTGGTGGCCCTTGGTCGTTCTATCTCTTCATAGCACATTCTATATATTGTATGCAAACCATTTGCAAAGCAAGTGGGTTG
Source organism: Pinus taeda (assembly GCA_000404065.3). Classification (NCBI taxonomy): domain Eukaryota; kingdom Viridiplantae; phylum Streptophyta; class Pinopsida; order Pinales; family Pinaceae; genus Pinus; species Pinus taeda. The sequence continues at coordinate 48,361 of APFE030792242.1, forward strand.
GTTGGCTTGTAACTTCTGGGAGACTGTGGGAAAGAAACTTTGTTTCTGCATTGTATATTTTTACAGAGAATTAATGAAAGGCAACGGCTCTGTTTCATGAGATTCCTATGGTTGTGAGTGTAGCATGTGTTTCTCTTATGTTTCATATGTATCTTGTTATGTTTTGTATTGCATTTCGCATTCATTTATGGTGAAATTTTTCGAGTGAGATCAGGTAGAATTCAATTCTATTGCTCTACTTGTGGGAAAATTTCATGTGCAGTGTTTCATTCTTCCTTGAAAAGGATTCATGTTGCCCATGCCCTTTTCACCTTCTTAATCGATCTCTCCATTTCTTTGTTATGTTCCATAGTTTCATTTCGTATTCATTTCTGGTGATATTTTTCGAGTGAGATCAGGTAGAATCCAATCTTATTGCTCTACCTGTGGGAAAATTTCATGTACAGTGTCCATTCTTCTGTTGAAAAGGATTCATGTCACCCATTCCCTTTTCACCTTCTTAATCAATCTTTCCATTCTGCCATATTTTAAAATTAAATTGCTATGCTTTCAGCCTACCTTGCCTCATGAAATAATCTGTGCCTTCATGTTAAGTTCTCTGTTCATTGAAGTCCATTGGTCCCATAACATCCCAGAAACGCAGTTATTCACAAAATCACTCATTATTTTCATTTCCACTTACTAGCCTAAGATAAATAGTTCATTTGAAAGTCATCTCAGCCCTTTTCGTTCATCTATTCACTGAGTGTGACGTGGAGAGAGCCCTCTCCTGTTCTAGTAGGGCTAGCTACCAGACTGAGCCTGGTTTCTGGTTACCCTGAATTTTGCCTTCCTTCAGCTTGAGGTAGATTTAGGTGCTAACAACTACCATGATTTGTTTGGCTAAATCACCTTTGAACTTTGGTTAGGCCCATACAAGCCAACAATAAGTGTGATATCTTTGTCGAAAAAAAGTGTGTGACTTTGCAGTGATTCAAGTGAGAAGCATGGGGGTTCTAACACACAAAGGGGAAAAGGATGTGTGTCCCTTAAAAGCCTGTAATATTACACAGGCTGAAAGGAACACACGATTTGAATGACATCATGAGTTGGAAAGAAGAATAGTCCGCAATCCAAAGTGATGAGTTAAACCAATAATATGATTTAAAAAAGATTCATACAATCATATACAAAATATTTCATACACAAATGCGTAAGTTAAATAACATACATTGCTAAAGCAACCAGAATAGTCCAAATGCAATAACAAAATATGCAAGAAAATGTGTTGGCTCTGTTATATATATATATATATAATATATATATATATATATATATATATATATATATATATATATATATATATATATATATATATATATATATATATAAAGTGAAAGTTGCATCCATACATATGCCATTGACAACCACTAGACACAATAGTGGAACATTATAGTCAACACCTCATGCTTCTCCAAAGAGATGTACTGACTTTGCACTATGGAGAAGCCAAGGCTCATCACAATACTCTCCAGGCATTCTCTAAGCAATGCCTAGCCAAAGACTTGGCTCCCAAAAGCTTGTTATATGATTTATGATGTTTTATATATAGCAAAGGGTGGGGTGACCCTTGACATTCCCCTTTGACTCTTAGACTACCCTCATGACTCTTTAACTTCATTACATATAACTCTTTACATTACATATGACTATTTTCATTCCACTAATGACACTTGGAATTTCATTTTACAACATATTTACAATAATGATATTTCCACCTATACACATGTGGGACAAAAATAGGCTTGATTCAGCCAAACAACACAACACTAAGACTTAGACAGTTGTAGAAAGACCAACTCGGCAACATCCTCCTGGTGATCTTTGGTGATGAACTGATTCCAAGCTTGGTAATGCACAATGGTGTCTGTGTACTATTTGGTGACGTCCTTCTAGAAACGAACTCTTGCCTCCATCACTTATGGGTATACTGATATAGAACCTTTGTCCAACTCATCTTGTAACATGCACATCATAGTCCTGATTGCATCTGAACCAGCAACATACCTCTTCATGTTCTCTACATTTATCTGCAAGACTACATTGGCGGTCGTGCGCATCAACTACTCAAAGTACATGTCAATATCCATTCATACTTGATTCTTCTCTTTAGCCTTGATGAATGTTTTGATGGATGGGATCATGTGCGTCTACACGATGACACCCAAACTCTTGAACAACCATGCATATGAAGTCTCAACACTGGTGATGAGGAGCAAGAGTTCCTCATAGTTCCAGATCTGACTCTGGATGCATGCTTTGTCCAACTCTGCTTGCGCCTTCATCATCTTGTGAGATTAAATTGAGGCTCCCTTGTACCTCATTTTCCATATCTGTACATGATCAACATTGGCATGTATGTCTGTGAGTGTGCCCTCAATATTGATGCAGCACTGCTAAAAGCCATGTAAATGGACAATTTCCTTATGCACGGTGAGGATCCTGTCATACAGTCTACGCATGACTATCTCAAGAGATGATACTTCAATGAGTATTTCTTTCTTCATTTCTGCTCTAGTGGATCTTGTTGAATGTTCTTCCCACTACTTGGCCACTTGTAAGTCCTTAGCCATGTGCTCATTTTCTGCTAACCATAGCTTCAGACTTAAGCTTGGGGCTTCGACATAAGCCTTAGTATCATCAGCCAAGGTAGCTAGATGTCTTTGCACATTAGACACAATCACCCATTCTTCAAAGTGCATAGGAGATGTATGATCATCCAAGGTGTGTGCTCTTCGCATTTGTACAACCCTGTGTCGTGACACGTCAAAGGCTATCTTGTACACATATGTTCCTAGATCATCATCAAGGAGAAAAATCTCTCCTTGTTCACTTGGGACTTTCTTTGTTGTCGGAGGTGGTGAAGCCTCTAGAGTGACCTTGGTTGCTTTTGGCATGAGGTTTTTATCCTGATCCTATTTCAAATTTACCATCTCTGTATCCATTTGTTTAACCATCTATTCATCCTACTGATCAAGTTTTTGCTCCTGTGGCCACTCACCCTATTCATCATCCGGTGGTGGTGGATCTGAGTCTTCAACCTGTATTGGCACAATTTTCTTTGTTTGTGCGCCTTGCACTTCTTCCTGTTCCTATTCCTATTGCACTTCCTTCTCTATTTTGTGCACCCCTTGTTCTTCTTTGAGCCTTTTCTCTACTTCCTGCAACTTTCTCTCTACTTCTTCAAGTATTTTCTTCTCCCTCTTTCTTTGCACTACTCTCCTTTCATGTTGTCACCTCTTCGCCTCAATCTCCAAAGCTACTTTCTCCACAAGTGGATCTTCCTTAAGCTTGAAGCTTTTCTCTGCATATGCGCTCTCAACAATCTTCCCCTTGCCTTTGTATTACGTAGTTCTGTTGTTGTTGTTGTTTCCTATGGTGCTTGGAGATAGAGAGACACTCATTGAAATCAAATGTCAGCTGAAAAAACATAAAGCAACTCAAGGATTGGTCATGCAACAAACCAGATGACTAATGGGCAAGATTGTGTAGTTATGACTCTGAGAGGTGGGGAGATTATCAGTTGGAACTATGCATTGTTTAGTCTTGGATGTTAGTGAGTGGGCTGTTGGCTAAAGTTGTGCAAATCACAGTCTAGCTTGGTTTGCTCAGGATTGGAGCTACGTAGTGCACAAATTAGTCTGGCTTGATCACTAGTTGGGATTTCGTATTGCACGATCCCAAGGGAAAGACTTGGAAGTGTCTCCTAGAACTATGCAAAGCACAGCTAGGAACAGAGTGACAAGAATCCTTTACGCAATTCCAATAGCCAAGATAGAGCCCTAAGTCCCAGGAATGCATAGTGCATGTTGGGAAAGGCAAGATTCGGGCCAAGGTAGCCCAAATCCACGCAAGTGTGACTTGAAAACAAGTAGGATTGAATGCATGTGCAAATATCATGAATATTTGATTGAATGGACATGTATGCAACTAGAGCAATTGCAAGAATCAGTCAAACAGAAGAACAACAAAGCTCATGAAGCGATTCGTCGTAACAATGACCATTAGTGCAGAAACAGGGTCATGCATGCAAAAATAAGGAAATGCAAAGCAAAACTTGAAACAACACTTATGCTAATTACAATACATTAAAATACTGATAGTCGTTTGCTCAAATAAGGAAAATAGCATTCACACAAGACAAGGAAAGAAAAGCGACAAAAAAAGCAACAAAAGACATGAAAAGCAAAACTTACTTGGAAAAGTCATGAAAATTGTGCCAAAGATTCCTAGATGCCTCAGGAATCCCAGATCTCCAAGATTGAATGTGAAGAATGATCTCTAGGGATTCCATTAAATATATTTGGTATATTTAGGGTTTATGATGTGCAAGCCACAAATCTAGGAAAAAAAGACACTTGGCAAGAAGTTTCTAAAATCAACTCTAGTGTAACTCCTACTTGATAAAAAAAGATCCCTATTTTCAGGGATGCTTTTTCTCTTTTTGCTTTTTACTTTTTTGAGAAAGTTTTTCATGCATGCAAGGAAGAATTGCATTATAGTTCTGGAGGGAATAATGCAACCTATTGGCACATGCAGCGGGTAACAACTCTAGGAATGCTTTTGCGCTATTCCTGGGCTGAGTGGCTCTGGATGCCTCTCATGCTTTACACAGTTGCCTAGTTGAAGCCAAGGCTGCCAGCTAGAACTGCATAATTCCTAAGTCGAAGCCCAATTTCGAGATGTCCTGTGAGTTTTTCTGGGCAAGGCAGTCTATCGAGCTACTCTGTGCAATTCTAGAGAGGAGTGTTGATTGTTGGGTTGCTCTGCACAATTCCTGGTAGCAAGACTGGTTTCCCTCTAGGACTGTGCAGTTTTCCAAGATAGCACGAGAACCGGGATCAAACCAAGTCACAGGAGGTCAGCTTGTGGTCAGAAAGCAAGAAAAATTAGCAAACACAAACCGTAAAGCCAACGATAAACTCAATTGAAAACACAAGTACCTAGGCAGTGCAAGACATGCTTCTAATATTTTGGTAGGGAGGCTCCAAAACGAGGCTAAGGAAAAATTTTGGAGGGTAGTTGTAGCCACTATAATAAAGATCAAGCACGTTTTTTATGGAATCATAGACAAGTACAAAAATAGATTCGTTGCAAGTGATTTCTCTCAAAAGGAAGGCATAGACTATGAAGAAACCTTTTCACCTACCACAATATATACTACTATAGTATCTTTGGTTTCGATGGCTGCAACAACGAGATGGAATATCCACCAAATGGATGTAAGAAACAACATTTCTAAATGGAACTATTGATGAAGAAGTATACATTGAACAACCTAAAGTCTTTGAAATAAATGAAAATACACTCATGTTTGTAGACTCAGGAAGGCCCTATATGGTTTGAGGGAAGCTCCTTGGGAATGGTATGCAAGAATGGATGAATACCTCTAAGAATCGGGTTTGTCAAAAGCACCGTTGATTCAAATCTCTATATCAAAGTTATGGAAAATGATACATTCATTATTCTACTAGATGTGGATGATATATTTATTACAGGTGTAGAGCGAAGGATACATGAATGCAAGAAGATGATGGCAGTCGAGTTTGAGATGAAGGATCTAGGACTGATGCATTATTATCTAGGTTTGGAAGTATTGCAGAAACCTGGGGAGATATATCTGGGGAAAGGAAAGTATATAATCAAGTTGTTATAGAAATTCAATATGATGTATTCAAAGCCCATGACTATTCCCATCATCATCCATCTCAAGAAGTTAAGAAGCTCTCACTCAAGTCTCGTAGATCCTACCACCTATCGTAATTTAGTGGGTTCTTTGATGTATCTGGTAAATACTAGACTGGATATATGTTTTTCTATGAAATTTCTTACTCAATTTCAATTAGACCCTCTTCAATATCATTTGGATATATGTCAATCATATATTAATATATTTACGCGGCATTATACATCACTCCCTAAAGTATGATAGCAAGGAAGTCAAGTTGATAGTTTTTATAGATTCTAATTAGGCTGGACATGAGACTGATGGAAGAGGCACTACTGGTGCATGTTTTAGTTTGGGATGTGTGACGATCTCATGGATGAGTAGAAAGAAATTTCATGTTTCTTTGAGTAGTGTTGAAGTTGAGTATGTGGTTGCATGTGAAGTAGGAAGGGAGGTTGTATAATTGAGGAAACTTCTGTCAGATTTGTTTGAGAAGCCTCTAAGTCCTACTCTTATAAATTTTGATAACCAAAGCAACATTAATATGTCTGAATATCTCATGTTCCATGCAAGGACAAATCATATCAACAATAAGTACCACTACATTAGAAGTTTGGTACTGGATGAGATCATGAAGCTATAATACGTCCCAACTAACGAACAGGTAGTTGATGTGTTAACAAGTATCTTCCTAATAAGAAGTTTGAATATCTTAGAAGCATGCTTGGTTTGGTTGATATCACTAATATTGTTGATGATAAATGTTTGGAAGAGATTTTAGGAGGCATCGTGTGTAATACAAAATTCTTGGGAGGACATCTAGTCAGCATATGTGTTTATGTCTACTTCCTAAAGTAGGGAGGGTGGCATTGTCCATAAATCCATGACCTTGCATTGCGCACCTAGTTCCCTGGGTTGATGGTTAGCAAGTAATCATGGTGGTACCTAGAGAGGCTGAAAGATTTAGTCCATCTTGGTCCCACCTAGATAGATTTCACTAGTCAGGAATCTAGTATGTGGCACTGTGTGTGCCTAAACCCTTCGTAGTTCTTGTGTTTTGAGATCTTCCTTGTACTTATATATACATGGGTAAATTATGACTACCTCCCTAGTTTAAGAGGGAGTGTTGAGGAATGTAGCTAGGTTCGGTCTTCATATTTGAGTAATTATGAAATGTATTCATCAAAGAATGAAAAAGAAAAAAATGTTATTATTACAATGACTTATTAAAGCATGGATTTCATGCTTGGGTCATCATTTTATACATCAAAGTTCCCATTGAGGACATCTAGGTTTTATATTCAGTCATTAGAATCGTTTTCCATTTAATGAGACCCTTCTTAGGCTTTTCAATCATGTAAAAATTATTATTATTGAGTCAAATATTTAATTTGTCACCTCCACACCAAGTCAACCCTTACCTGATGAAGTCAGCATACAAGAGGAAAATTAAACTCACAGAAGAGGATATATATACAAGTGTGGTTCGATTTATTTTCTTACCAACTCTACAAGTCTGATACATAAGAAGGAAGTGCAAAAAAGTGTGAAGCTGAAGGAGAAGAAGGAAGGTTTGCAGAAGAAAACAAGTTGAAGTTTTTGGGCTATCTCTCTCCCTTTTATGCAAAGTTACTGGGATATTTACTAGGTCAAATTTCTGCTACCGGGAAGGTCAAAGTTCTGGATTTGCTAGGTTGAAGTTCTGCTTCTGTGAAGGTCAAAATTCTAGATTTGTTGCATCAAAGTTCTATTGCTACAGGGTTGAAGATCTAGATCGAAGTTGCTAGAAGGAATGGTTGACTTGGTGGTTGGAGGAAGTATGTGTCTAGGTCGAAGAGTCTTGGAATATCTCGTCTTAACTACTGAAGGAAGAAGTTTGACTGGGTTTTCCCCTAGATAGGTGGTTTCCCTTGTTGAGTGCCCACATCTTGTGTCTCTTGTTCTTGTGATCTTCATACACACATAATTTGGTTATTGCTTGATGAAAGATAATATTATAAAGAAGTAAAAGAAGCCAACATAATTCACATGCAATTACCAAGAAAGAGAAATCAAACCCTAATTCTACTAGTACTGATTTCTCAACACAAACCTCCTCCACATTTATTGGCCAGCAAGTCTATTGCAATAATTTGATGGTGAAACCATATAGCCCAAGGGCCTTATTATGGCACATCAGCTTAATTGTAGACTTGACCTCCTCAGAGATGATTTATGGTAGGAGTGTTAATTTTTCTCTTCATTTATAATACAGGGAATATAGATGGTTATATGCCCCCCTATCTATCCATTTTCAGCTCAGAAAGAATTTTTTTAAAGAAGTAGATCAGCTCACGAGATATCTCTTGATGGGTTTCCAGCTTCCTACCATTGATTCCTCTTAGGGAAGAGATTCTATTTTGATTCTTGTTTTGTGATATAGATTTATGGAAGAAGGTCATGCTTTCTCCCCTTACTTGAGCCATTGAATGCAAGATTTTTTCCTCCATATAATTTCCCCTTGCTTCCTATGTTCTACTAATTCTTAAAGATTCTCCACCATTCCTTGATCAAGTTCTCTGAGAATCCATACAAAATTTCCTCATGTTGTATTTCCACCTTTTTAACTTCCAACTTCCATTTCTCTTCCAAAATGTCTCCAAACCGCCCCTTATTCTATCCCTTTAATTTCCATTCAATGATTTTTAACTTTTATATAGGGAGAACATTGTTGAGACTTCAATGTTTCCTATCTCCTCCCATCATTTTTGGATGTTTGAAATAAATTTAGGGTGTTGAAGAAACATTTTCTCAAATCTGAAAGGACAAATAAAAGGGCACACATTTAGATCTAGTTTGAGACATATTTCCAAATGATATGATTCATGGATAGGGAGGATAGATTGTTTGATAAATACATCACATGTTATAATATTTTTAGAAATCAGAAACTGCTCCAATCTTGATGTAGTTTATTATTCCCCCTCTTTCCTATTATTCCAAGTGAACAACCTATTGATTGTGTCTACGTCAATGAGGCAGAGGAATTCAATAATTCACTTGAAAGAAACAACCTCTACCTCCAATATTTAGAGTTCCCCCTTTTTCACACCCAAAGATTTAATAAATTTAAAATTCCCCCCAATGATCCATGGAGATGGGGAAGTCAGATGATCAATCTAGGTGACTGACTTAAGAAACAATTATTTATCATAAAGTGTGTTTACTTCATACACATTGGATTACTGGAAAAGGACTCCCCAACCAACAAGCTAGAATTGCATTGTTAAGACCCAAAATGTGGAAAACATATTAGTTATTTGAATTTCTTTATCATCCCACAATATTTCTAATGCCCCTCAGTTCCCTTGTGTGTCTATTGTGATATCCTAGAATTTCCTTCTCCATTTTTCGGTGATGTTGTACAAGGCCTCCCCTGAGAATTTATTTTCCTAAATCATCATAATATCTAGTTTTTCTTCTAGCCATTTATCTTTTAAGAGCCTTTTTTTGTTGTGGCTATTAAGGCTTCTCATATTCCATGATAGAATATTCATGAGTAGGGTTTTTTGGATCCACAAAAAACCTTTGTGATAACCCAAACATGCCCAAAATTGACTAAATTGCCTCATATTTCATCCAACATTTATAAATTACTATTTATGGCTTGTATTTTCTCCTCTTTATGTATCTTTCTTGATTCCTTCAATGATTGAGCGTGCATTCCCAGTGGTTCAAATCTTAAGCTCACCTTGGAAACTATATGTTTATATTTTAGATACTCTTGACCTAACTAAGAGATTTGATGTTTGGGGAGGGTGAATGGATTCTTACCTTGCTAGGGTTTTGCTATTTTTGGTAAATTCAATGCATCCAAGTCCAATTCCATCTCTTCCACCTGATCTAGGAGCACATCATCTTCTTTAGACACTACATGAAGTACAATTAAGGGGGAAATAAATGGGGAAGAGGATTCTAGATGTGGCTTATTAGAAGGCATGGGATTTGGGTCGGCTAAAGCCTTTGTGTTATTTGGTGTGGCTACAGTCAAGGAGGGTCTTGTTGACTCTCACATGTCAACATTTGTCGACTTGTCTAAGGAATGGTTGTTAGTGTTTCTCACTAATTTCAGCAAATCAAATTGTCTTGCAAACCCTTCCTTCTTCTTTACAATTTTCTGGCATGGGGGAAGTTGTTTAGAGTTAACACACCCTCTTTCTACTATCATAAACCCACCGTTTGATTATGTTGGTGTTGATTATAGGATTTTGTTTTACTTAATCATAGGTAAACCTTAGTATAAATGTTCATACTCATAGCACCTTCTACATCTGAAGGGAATATGATCATAATCAAGCATTTCTTCCATAGGTCACCATGTAGGTATATATTATCGATTTTCAAAGAGGTTGAAATATATTCATGTACACATATGAGGCCATATGAGATGTAGTGGCCCTACTTGGTTGCCCCTGATCTTTGACATAATGCTTCGGCAAATTTCTTATTCCACCTAGTGTTTCCTCATTCCAAAACTCTCTCAACATCAAGTACATCCGATCCACACTAGGGCTACCATGAAGTCCTCCTTATTTGGGTTAAATTTCTCCATCCACCAACATAGGTATAGTCTTGAAAAATAAAAAATATGGTCCATTCTCAAACAATTTGTCTTGATCCTCCAAACTGGAAAATATGATGGTGAAAAATTCTTTGTTGTTAAGCTACAACTTGATCTAACCCTTCAATTTCCAATTGAGTTGGATCCATCATGATAGGACCTTTTTTGTAGGCCAAATCCCCAAAAAAATACTTAAGATAACCTTCATGCATGTACTGGATAAAATCCCCGATCTGATTAGATTATACTTCATAATTAGGATTTATAGCTACTTTCAGTAAATTGTTGGTATGCTCTCTGTCTTTTGGCTTGATTATCATGTTGTTGTAGATCTTGTTGAGCAGGATTGAAATTAAACCCATAAGAATTTGGATTTGAGGCCTTATGCTTGCTAGATGCACGACAATCCGCAACAATTTAGCTATAAGAGAGATTACCACTCCCTCCAGTGGCATTGGTCATGGGAAGAGTGGTTGTAAAAGAACACCTTCCATAGTGCTAGGGTTTGTAGAATTTTCCTCTAGGGTTTTGCAGTGATCCAATCTCTAGTCAAAGTTGATATTGAAATATTAATGAATTTTATTATTATTTTTTGTAAATCAATAGATTCTATTAATTCAAGAAAATTTTACATCATGGTGAGCTTATAATCAAAACATCTTTGGCCTCATTCCTATCGAACTTATTGGCCAAATGATATTGACAAAAATATACAGATAACAACATAAGAAAGATTAATCAACCAAATAGAGATTGCCCACTAGGCCAAAACTGACCAAGGATCAAAATACAAACAACTAACATATCTAACCAATAGGATTACCCCACCCTGGATCTTTCATTTCATCTCTGTGTGGGTGATGGAAGGCTTCATGAATATGTGCCTCCGTATGGCTTATCCTGCATTCCATGCTGTCAACCCTTGCTTGTGGCCTCTACTAACCTCACTGGAGAGAAACCAATCGATCCCTTATGTGTCATTGTTTATGTTGGAGATCATTCATGAAAGAAATGATCTCCTTGTGGTCGTGGTCTCTCTCTCGAGCCAATTTCTCCACCATGGTTTTCAGCAGATAAATCTAGGCTTCGCGAACATCAAAGGGAGGTGGAAGGTCAATGCTTCCTAGTGAGTTTCCTTGCTACTACTCACACTCCTCTCCATCATCCACTTGCTCACAACAATGACCATCTGAACCACCTCTCTAACCACCGACGCCGTGAGCCCTCCCACATTGGTGAATCATGTATCCATCGCTATCCACTAAGTTGAGGCTGCATAACCTATCTGGAACAAATACCCTTCTCGCGAGACTTTGTGTCCACCTAGGAAAACCACTCTCTGATGCCCTCCGCCTAATTGCTCTAGTGAAACCCTGCACCACCAACTAGTTGTCACCACCACCTTTTGGACCCTTATCGTCGCCTATCAAATTCCCAATAGCACCAGGTTCATGACCCCTTGTTGCATGACCAACCTCCAAGCAGACAAACCACCCCACCACCTTGCATTAAGCTAGGCCTCTCAAATAGGAGCTATCGACCATTGTGTCAAAAGAGAGGATCCCTCGAGCATATAGATCCACACCACATTGAGCCTTGGAGACTCAAGTGTAAAGGAGGGAAACACTAAACACTCATAGATTTGCCTGGCCCCCTTCATTCTTCCAAATTCACATGCAACAGACCTCATACCCAAATCCAGAGACCCCATAATACCAACTTCAGTACATAATGAGAATTAGACTAAGATTAAATACCTACAGTTCTAGGAAATCCGACTGGAAGCACAATTCACACCTGTTGAGTATCTTCGTCCCAACCGTCCAACTCTCCCTAATTTCCACATAAACCACCTGGCCAGGATCCACTAGACACTTCCACCAGGGTTTCAAGGCTACCAACTATTCTACAAAACCCCCTGAAACATTGAGCCACTCACACTATAAGAAAAGGTTTGTTAGAACACGTGAATTTTAAATACTTGGGTTCCAAATGCCTCTCCCTATCTTCAGCCTAGGATTTCTAAAGGCACCAATAGCCCCATCAACATAACTACATAACCCAGTCCCATTATACAAAGCCCATAGTGGTTTGGACGAATAGCCAATCGGCTCAATAGCTAAATTTCTCTACACGACGGTCAAATCCCTCATTGCACTTAACCCAAAAACCATCTCCTCTCACACACTTATGAAATTAAATGGGATCATCCAGAAGCTTCACTCACCAAGCCAAACACCAAGTGAGGCTTTATCTTTACCTTCAACTTGCATTAATGACGAGTGAAGGGAGCTACCAGTTGTCTCCCTAGCCATCGATTTGTTTTCCCACACCTCCATCAAATTTTTTTTTTTTTTTTTTTTTTTTTTTTTTTGACAAAAACAGTTAGTATGATATATTGACTCTTGGTAGAAATGCCTCAATTCAGGTTACAAAGAGATAGGCAGTGCTCAGATTTCTCCTTGGCCAGGAACCAAATGGCTTCCCCACTAATGAGCCTACGAATGTTGCAAACTATAATACGAGCAATCTTCTCTATCTTCCCTAATTTGCAGATACAAACAAACTGCTCCAATAAAAGAGAATAAAACATTTTAATCAGACAATTATGGGATGGGATCCCAACCTTCATCTTCGTCTCTTAGAAGGACTCTGTTATGCTCTTAACCTACAAATGATACCCAAATACAGAATATGCGAAGAAAAGATACCCAGAACACAGAATAGCAATGATTTTATTATTCAGAGAGTAATGTTCACTTGCCTCTTCGAGGGGGCAACCTCCAATAGAGCAGAGCGCGATTACAAAATAAGACACGATGCTCCTCGCAGGGAGTTTCTATCCTTTATATATGACTCATACATGCAATACCACGGGCCAATACCGTGTATTACTAATACCATCTATCTAATACTACGGCCCATTTGCAACTAACTGTGGTTCTGTTATTAATTGCAGATTAACCACTTACAATTATTAATATGGGCTTTATTGACTCTTGACTATGACGTGGTCCCATTACATAGATAAGGGGGTTAGGGTGGGACCCTAACATGCCCACCCCCTTAATACTAGCCTTGTCCTCAAGGCTGAAGCTACGGAAACTACTGCAGAATAGTGGCTGGCTCCCAAGTTGCATCTTTTGGAGAGGTGTCTTTCCGTTTGACTAGGACTTCCTTAATCATGCGGCCGTGCAGTTGCTTGACTCGTGTGTCGAGGACCTGTTCTGGTTGAAGCCAGATGGACCCTTCTTCATCCAATTCTGGTAGACTAGTATGAATTCTGCAATTGTTCCCAATCACTTTCTTGAGGCATGAGACATGAAAAATTGGATGGATTTTTGCAGTAGGTGGCAAAGCCAACTTGTAGGCCACTTCTCCAATGCGCTGCAGTACTTGATATGGTCCGTAGAATTTGGGAGAGAGTTTTTGACACCCCCTGTCTTCGAGTGATGTTTGCTTATATGGTTGGAGCCGTAAAAAGACCTGATCCCCTTCTTGAAATTGGCGCTCTGAGCGATGCTGGTCTACCTGTTGCTTCATGCGGTTCTGAGCTTCATGAATATTCTCTCGAAGATGGGCGAGCATAGTTGCGCGGTGTTGTAGGAGTTGATCCACTGCTTGGACTTTTGAGCATCCCTTGAGATACGAAGTAGGTGAAGGCGGGATTTGACCATATGCTGCTTCATACGGAGTCATTTTGGTGGTGGCATGATAGTTGGTGTTATACCACCATTCAGCTAGAGGTAGCCACTGTACCCAAAGGTGTTGTTTTTCTGAAGTAAAACACCTAAGGTAGGTTTCTAGACATTTGTTGACGGCTTCGTTTTGACCATCTATTTGCGGATGATAGGAAGTATTGAGTTTTAGTTGAGTGCATTGTATTCTGAAGAGTTCCTGCCAAAAATTGTTGGTGAAGATCGGGTCGCGGTCGGACACAATAGAAATAGGCATGCCATGCAATTTGAAGATCTGATCCATGAAATTTTGAGCAACCAAGGTTGGTGTAAACGTGTGGGGAAGAGCGCAGAAATGAGCATACTTCGACAATCGGTCCACAACCACCATGATGACTGACTTGTTCCCTGATTTTGGAAGACCTGTAATGAAATCCATAGAAACTTCTGTCCAAATTGATGTCGGAATGGGCAATGGTTGTAATGTGCCAGGTGTGTTGACGGTTTCCCCTTTGTGGCGTTGACAGACATCGCATTCGGTTACGAAGGTAAGGATGTCCTTTTTCATGCCTGTCCAGAAAAATGATCTTCTAGTGCGAGCATACGTCTTCTGAAAGCCCGAATGTCCTGCAATGGGAGATGAGTGCATCTCTGCAAAAATGCGACTTTTGAGGGTGGATGTTGGTGATATTACGACTCTGTCCTTGTAGCGAAGAATATCATCCTGCCACGAGTAGCCCTTGGTGGAATTTGGATCTGCTTGCAATTGAGAAATGAGTTGGGAGAGCCCAGGGTGTGAAAACCATTCTCTGTGAGCTTCTTCAATCCATTCTGGAATTGGGAGGGAAATAGCTAGCAGGGTACTTTCCTCCTCAAATTGGCGAGATAATGCATCTGCTACACTATTGTCTTTCCCTTTCTTGTAAATGATCTCATAATCATATCCCAGCATTTTGGCTAGCCATTTATTTTGTTTTGGGGAGGATAGGCATTGCTCCAAAATATTTTAATACTGTGATGATCTATGCAGATTTGGAAATGTCGCCCCAATAAATAAGGTCGTCAGGTGTCGACTACATGTAAGATGGCCATCATTTCCTTCTCGTATGTAGATTGGACTTGATTCTTCCCACTGAGTTGCTGGCTTGTTAAGGCCAACGGTCGCCCTTCCTGCATTAAAACCACCCCAATACCTGTCCCCGAAGCATCACATTCAATGACAAAAGATTTGGTGAAGTCAGGTAGTGCTAAAACTGGAGTGGAACACATGGCATTTTTTAGAGTTGTAAAGGGCTGTTGTGCTTCCTCATTCCAGAAGAATGAATTTTTCTTAAGGAGTTGGGTGAGGGGCTTCACTATGCGACCATAGTTGCGGACAAATTTACGATAATAGCCTGTGAGACCCAAAAATCCTCGCAAGCTCTTCAAGGTCTTAGGTTGAGGCCATTCCTACATTGCCTGAATCTTTTTGGGGTCCACCTTGACACCTTCACGCCCCACCATGTGGCCCAAATACTCTACTTCTGCCATGCAAAATGAACACTTGGACATCTTGACAAATAATTTATGCTTGCGGAGCAGTTGCAAGAGTAGATCTACATGTTGAAGATGTGCGTCCCAAGTGCAACTATAGATGAGGATGTCATCGAAGAAGACAAGGACAAATTCCGTGAGATATGGTTTGAGAATGTGGTTCATAAGGCTCTGAAAAGTAGAGGGGGCATTACAAAGACCAAATGGCATGACCAAGAATTCATAGTGGCCTTCATGAGTTCTGAAAGAAATCTTGGGGAAGTCGACTTCCTTCATGTGAATTTGGTGGTAGCTTGAGCGAAGATCCAGCTTTGTGAAAAATTGAGCCCCATTGAGTTCATCCAGCGAATCATCAACCACCGGGATGGGAAATTTATCTTTGACTGTCAACTTATTGAGGGCCCTGAAGTCGGGACACATCCACCACTCCCCATCTTTCTTGAGCACCATGACCACTGGGGATGAATAAGGACTAATGCTAGGATGAATGACACCGGCTTCCAAAAGTTCCTTGATGATTTTTTCTATTTCATTCTTCTGGGTGAACGGATATCTGTATGGGCGCACATTTGGGGGTTGGGCCCCTGAAACCAAGGTGATACTATGATCATGTTCCCCTCGCGAGGGTGGAAGCCCCTGAGGCTTGTCAAAGACTGGCAGATGGTTATTTAAAATCTGTTGCATCTCAGGATGAATTGGCGGCGGCTTGGTTTCGACTGCCTGGATGGCATTAAATTGAGCTACAACTCCATGATTGCCCCTTTTTAACAATTTTTCCATCCTATGCGAGTTAAGATGATAGAGGGGGCTCCCACCTGGAGTCCACGTAGGGTATGTGCTGTAGTTGTTCTGCTTAAAACTCATATATAACTCCTGGAAATCCATTGTGATTGGCCCAAGAGTGCGGAGCCAGTCAGCTCCAAGGACAATGTCGCAACCCCCCATGTGTATGGAAAACATGTGGGTTTTCAACTGATAATCCTCCATTTGAAGTTTGACATTTTCACAATGGCCTTCACATTTCATTGTGCCTCCATCCGCAATTTGAACTTGGAAGTTAGAAACTACTCGTATAAAACAATGCACTGCTTCTGTGACTTTTTGATGGATGAAATTATGTGTACTTCCACTATCAATCAAGACTACTACTGGGCGATGTTTAATAAAACCTCTGATTTTGAGAGTTTGAGGGGAAGAAATCCCTGCCAAAGCATGCAACGAAATGACTGGTTCATCAAAGACATTGTCCTGTTGGTTGTCTTCTTCAAGCGGCTCATGTTCCACCAGTGGTGGCTCTTCCTCTGTTGAGCTGTAGTCAGTGGCATCAATTTGAAAAAATTTGGGCTCCTTGCGTTTATGCCCTGGGGAGTATTTTTCATCACAGTAGTAACATAGGCCTTGCTTTCTTCTTTCGGCCATCTCCGCAGGTGACACCTTTTGGACTTTAAGTGTTTGAGTCGTGTTGTGAGCCTGTGGGGGGCGACCTTTAGAGGAGAAATTTAGGCGACTATATTGGGCTGCTAATGCACTTTCAAAGTTACGAGCTACCTTGCAAGCCTCTGTCCATGTGGGAGGGTGGTGCAGTAGGACTTGGGCTTTGATAGCTTCTTTAAGACCGCTGATAAAACATTCCGTGTAGAACCCATCTGAGAGACCCCAAGTGCAGAAGGCTAAGGCTTCAAAAGCTATAATATATTCACCCACTGTACCAGTCTGTCGGAGCTTAGTAAGACAACCCAAAAAAGATGATTCCTGGTCAAAGCGGTCTTGAAGAGCTTTGGTGAATTTGGGCCAAGTCCTAAAAGGTCCAGTGCAACGTTGCTGCCATTCCCACCATTGCCACCTTTCATTGTCCAAGTACATGCTCCACAACATAAGCTGAGTCTCATCATCGAAGATGAGATTTAGTTTGAAATATTGCTCCATTTGTGCTATCCATGCCAACGGGTGAGAACCATCAAATTTATGCATATCCAACTTGGGAGGTTGCTGACTGGGTTGTGGGTGGGTGTGCTAGACGTGAGGAGAGTGGCTAGACTCACCCTCATTGTGTTCATGGCCATTATACTCCTCCTCGTGGGCGTGCTCCTTGCCCTTCGAGATTATTTTGTCGACCATTCTAAGTAGTCTAGTAAGCTGAAGGTCGAGGTTATGCATTGATTCTTCAAGTTTGGCCATCCTTTCATTGGCCATCGCTTGAGCTCTAGTTGCTACCATACACCAACCAGATTTTTTGAAAAGTGGGACTGCCTAAAAAAATTCACTAAGAAGTGAATGGCACCACCATGGTCAGCTCGTTGTCTTGATTCTGATGGGCTAGATCACCAATAAGCGCCCCGAAAGATATCAAACTCTACTGAGTTTTACTCCTCCCTTATCAATACTACAGTGGCCAAATTCTCAATATGTCAATGCAGGCAAAAGTCCTGCGAAAAATTATACCCCGGTATAGGAACCTTCACAACGACTCTGATCTGGTCGATCTAAGAGATCTGAATGGCCGATCTGATAGCGCTAGGCAACGGAACTGACTGCTTCTGCGGATCTGATGGATCTAATAAATCGGAATGGCTGATTGGGACCGATGTCTGCTACTACTGCACTCCTTTGCATAAGCGGATCTGGAAGAGATGATGATATAAAAGGGAACTAGGGTATTGAGGAGTGTCAGGTGCTACAGATCGCAATATACATAAGGGTCTGGCAGTAGTACTCGGCCCAATGTTTCAGGGCTTTAACTAAGGAGGATCGACAGTACCCTTAGCCGTACCACCCGACTACCCTATCGTACGGGCGAGTAATCTCTCGGAGTGCTGTTCTCGGTGTACTGTAGCCGCGAGACGGCCGACGATTTATCTATGGCAAGGTTTCAAAGGAGCCTAGGGGGATTCTGATATACTCAGAGGGTACGTGGAAGATAGTCCGTGCGCAGTTCTATCTAATGTGCTACTACTCGAAGGGGTACCCACAGGGGTTACAAGGGAGTCCAACAGACATCACCACCTCTTGTATTTCCTGCGTGCATGCCTCCCCAAATCCACAGATTTATGCACTCAACAACAGATCCCGTGGTTTAAAGACGTCGGAACACGTCTCTAGCCAAAAAAAAATTGCTACGAAATGGAGATCCCACCGGCCCTGGAAAGTGCTCTGATACCACTTTTATGCTCTTAACCTGCAAATGATCCCAATACAGATATGCGAAGAAAGATCCAGACACAGAATTGTGAAGAAAAGATCCCAGAATACAAATAGTAATGATTTTATATTTGGAAAGTAATGTTCACTGCTCTTCGAGGGACAACCTCAATTAGCAGAGCTCAATTACAAAATAAGACACGATGCTTCTCAGGGGAGTCTGTCCTTTAATAGTGATCATACATGCAATACCACGGGCCAATACCGCGGTATTACTAATACCATCTATCTAATACTATGGCCCATTTGCAACTAATTGTGGTTCCATTATTAATTGTGGATTAACCACTTACAATTATTAATATGGGCTTTATTGACTCTTGACTATGACGTGGTCCCATTACATAAATAAGGGGGTTAGGGTGGGACCCTAACAGACTCCTAGGGGGGAGGAGAACCACTTTATTGGCTTCAGCATCAGCTTCTTTGTTGTTATCTCTCTTTACATGAAGGAATTCCAAACTCTGAAAGGATTTTAACAGGGATCTAATTCTGCTCATCAATCTTGATAACCTTAAATATGAAGGTGAAGAATTGTCCACAATGGCCTTTATAATAGACTGGGAATCACCAAATACTATTGCATATTTGATACCCAGAAGAATGAGCTGCTCGAGCCCCTGGAGAAGAGCCAGAGCTTCAGCTTGAATGCTAGTATTGAAGCCCACTCCCTAGGTGTATCTAAATTTAGTTATGCCCTCCACACTTTTGACTACTCCACCTGCTCCAGAAATACCAAGATTTCCTTTTTCTGCTTCGTCAAAAAAGAGAGCATTTCTTGCCTTCTTGGTGCAAAACTCAAAGAATTCTGCAGCCTTAAGGCGAATTTGCCAGTGTTTTAGAGGAGAGGGATGCCTAACTATATCAATGAAGTGGAGATCAAGAGTAGCGCCCCATTCAGCGTCTTGTTCACTAAGATCTGCCCCATCAAGCTGATCTCCCAAACAGTCTTTTAGCTGGCTTTTAATTTTTACCCAGACTATCTTGGGATCGCTCTTCTTGTCTCTGAATATCCTTTGATTTCTTTCTAGCCATATTTTCCAGCAAATTAATTTGGGAAGGGTGAGCCAGGCTTCTTTGATGTGAGCATTCTGAGGAGTGCCACCAGGGTACGTTAACTTCCAGATTGAGAACAGGTCTGAGTAGTGATTAAGGGGGGCGAAGACGATACTCCATGGCCCTAAGGCCTCTTTCAAAATTTCTGTAGAAAAATTACAATAGAGTATCAGATGGGAGGCATTTTCTTCGTCTTCCCCACATAGCGAGCAACGGGAGGGCCCCATATAGCCTCTTTTCTGAAGCCTATCATCGGTCAAAATTCTCTGATGGCATAGAAGCTAGTAGAATGAGTCGATTTTAGGGATCGATGTCTGAGACCAGATCCCCTGCCAGGGCTTCGGGTCAGGAGATACATGAGGATGCAAAGTGATCTTCCTATAACCCTACGAAACTGTGTAACACCCAGGGATCAGACCTCATCCCCGAGTGTCTGATTTTTGGTTATTCAAAGGGGCTTTACCTTTTAAGAGGGATAGAACGATTGCGTAATCTTTGGAAAGTTTCTTAGGCACCTATAACTTTTCCCAACTCTGCCAATCACCATTCTCCCAATGAGATATGTCCCACAGAGTTTTAAAACCAACTCTTTCCATCCAGTATTTCAACAAAACTAGGGAGCAATCATCAGCTAGGGGATCAAAACCCATAATACGGTCGTCCCAAATTTTAATGTGCTTACCATTTCCAGGGATCCAGTGCGCATGGAGATTAATTAAGGAGGAAGCTTTTGCGCATAGTTTGTGTATCATCATTCCAGAGGTTGTAATGGGATTGTCCAGACATCGTGTTCTCTACCCATGGAAATATTTTTTCCACAATGCTAGCTAAGCCCAACCCGGATTTGGGGCAATTATCCTCCATAACAGTTTTGCACCCAATGCGATATTTTTCTTACTAATATTCTTGAAGTTCAAACCACCTTCCATTCTGGGCAAGGAGATTATATCCCAGCTTAATAGAGGGATTTTCTTCTCATTTGCTTTGCCACCTTTCCAAAAGAAATTCCTTATGTAATCCTCCATTTTCCTCATGATGCCAATAGGAGCCATCATAATTGCAGACTCATAAATGGGAATGTTGTTCAAGACAACTTTTATAAGCACTGTCTTGCCAGCCAGATTGAGCCAATTGAAGCCCCAGGAGTGGATTTTGGACTTAAAAGTTTCCAACAGAGGCAACCAGTCTCTGCTGAGTGCACGTTTTTGGAAAACATGGAACCCCAAATACTTGAAGGATGACCATGAAGAGGAGGCAGTGAAACCGAAATAGATGGAGATGGCTTGGAGCGATCTAGCAGTAGAGTTCCAACAATAGATATGACATTTTCCTTTATTGAGGCTGCTTCCTGAGTCTTCACAATAGGCATCCACCAAATCTTTAAATATTTTAGCTGAGGGCAAGGAGGCTGCACCCAGCAAGAGAGAGTCATCCGTGAATAGCACATGGTTTATGTTTTTGACACCTCTTGCGATGTTCAATCCCATTATTTCTTGATCAATTTGCTTTTTATTCAAAAGGAAGCTGAGAACAAAAGCTTGGAGGACAAAGAGCAAGGGGGAGAGAGGACACCCTTACCTCAGCCCTCTAGAGGCTTTGAAGAAATAAGTAGCCCTCCCATTCACCAAAGGGGCAATCCAGGGCTCACTAATACAAGCCTTGATCCAATTGATAAATTTGAGGCCAAAACCAAATTTGTGCAGGACATCCAACATAAATCTATGTCTCACCCTGTCAAAGGTGCTTTCAAGATCTAACTTGATAACCATTCATTTCTCTTTCCGGGTCAAGCTTGAATGGATCACCTCTTGGACCAGGATAAAATTGTCCACAATCTGTCTTCCCTGAATAAAACCTCCATGATTCTCAGGAATAATGTCTGGAAGAATGGTTTTCAGTATGTTTACAATCACTTTTGTTATCAGCTTGTAGCCTATATTGCAAAGGGAGATAGGACAAAATCTGGTGAAGGAATTGGCTCCTTTTTCCTTAGGAATAAGGGCCAGGAAAGCCGAATTGGTGCTTCCCCCAATTTTCTAACAAGCTTGTGATTTCCAGACCATTCTGCATAAATCTTCTTCCACAATCTGCCAACAATTCTACAAGAATTTGGCAATAAAGCCATCTGGGCCCGGGGCCTTATCTGGATCCATTGCAAAGAGGGCAGTTTTTATTTCATTATTAGTGACTTTTGCTTGCAAAAACTGATTCTTTCTGGCAGAAATCGGAGAGGGCACCTCATTCACTAAAGTTGAAATATGCCCCAGTCCCTCTTCTTCATTGTACAAATTTTTGAAGTGAAGGAAAGCAGTGTTTTTTATGCTTTGTATATCTCTGTGTTTGATGTTCTCTTCCTTGATTTCTGAGATGGAATTGAAACTTTTCCGAGCTTGGGCTTCCTTGTGAAAGAAGGATGAGTTCCTATCTCATGCCTTCAGCCAAAGCCTACAGGATTTAATCCTCTAGTACTCTTCCTCGGCCAAGCTTGCCTTGAGTAGCTTTTGCTGAAGTTCAGCCTCCTTGTCTAGAATTTCTTTTGTGATCTCTTCATTTCCTGATTTCAGATGATGAATCTCAAGACATTCTTGGATCTTTTTCCTTTTCACTACTGGGTTAGGAAGGGATTCTACCCAAGTTTTCATTGCAGCTTTCACTCTCCTGAGTTTTTCCTCCCAAATAAAGAAGGCAGAGCCATTGACTGGTTGCTTCGAACTATCTTTTACTAGTTGCATAAAGGACTGTTCCTTGACCCAAAGGGGACTGAATTTAAAAGGGATAGGACCTTGATCCATATGGGCCAGAAGATCAAGTTTGATGGGTCTGTGATCGAAGACACCACAAGGGAGAATATGCACTCTAGACTCTAAACCAAGAAGAAGAAAAGCACTTTGAACAAAAAATCTGTCTAACCTTGCAGCAATATGTCCTAGACCGAGTCTTTTATTGGACCAAGTGTACTTGCCCGATGAAGGTTTAATGTCGATCATGTCCCAATCCTAAAGCAGATCCTCAACCCATTCTCGCACCGGATCCCTTACAATGCTTCCTCCACGCTTTTCAGCCAAAGATAAGGTGAGATTTAGGTCCCCTGCAATGATGATGTTCGCTAAATCTTTAGAATCTGCCAAACTTCTAATGGAATCCCAACAGATCTTTTTCTCTCCTACGCTAACTGGAACATACACGTTGAAGAGACAGAGGGTCTCATCTGAATCAATGTGTTGCAGCTTAGAGAATAGCCAATGGGTGTTGGCGACCTCTTTTATCCTTGAGAATTTGTTTGCATTCCAAAGGGTGCTCA
>APFE030792249.1:1821-25306 GCA_000404065.3 Pinus taeda
TACAAGAATACTTCTCTTCATATCCCTCCATGTGGAGTCTCTAGCCTCTATATAGGCCTCATACATACAATACCATGCATCTTTACCATGGTTTCCTCATACCATCAACTAATACCATGGGCCCCTTACATTATTATTAACTACTTGTGGTCCCTTACATGACATGGGTTAACCACCTTATTTATTACTATGGCCCATCCCATTATTAAATTATTACCTTGGATACCTCCCTCAGTACCCCATATTACCCCCCCTAGGTATATAACAACAAGCATAAGGAACATATATGAAAGTGACATGAATGCATGAACAACACACACCCATATAGTCTTAGGGGTGAACTATCCTCTTTTGTCTTTCTTCATGCTTTGATACCACTCTATAACACCATCCTCCCACATCTACCAAAGTAATTGGCCAATCGTGGTAAACATGTGATGAGAATTTACTATGATAGGATTCGACTCCCTATGTGTCAGTTAAGGAAGTGGAACCGACAAAAACACACCACACGAAACTTACACATAAGCAATAGGACTCCCAGGAACCATCCCAACTTCTCAGGTAACCAACCCCTGGGTCCCACTGAGATTTTATACCATTTAACCCCCGAACGCTCCCTTGATATGGACATGGATGTGTCCAAGAGGTTCTAAACGCTCCCACAACATGGGTCTACATGCATCCAAGGACTTTTCTGCCTAGTGGTGTGCCTGCGTCTCTAAGATTTGAGCCACTTTTTCAAGCCCAAAGCCCAAGTCACTACCCAAAACTCAATGACACTTTCAGAATTGAAAGATAACAACTGAATAATTATACAAATGTAATTACTTGAATAAGGACTTAACTAGACCCCTACTAGCCATGATAGGCATTTCATCGAACATGTCACAAATATGAAATCTACAGGTCTTAACAGTAGAATTGAGCATAGGGGTCTCATACTTATATGAGAATCGCTAAGTATATTTTTTTCTCTTATATCATTAGAGTCATTATCATCTATTAGTTCATATATACATTGTTCATTCATTTGCAAATCAAAACATAAGGAGATACATCCATCATCACTTTCATAATACATGCTTATAGCTAGCATAATAACAATATAAATATCAAGGAAACTACATCCATATAATCCACATATAAACTAGCATAATACTCATGAATTAACAAGGAAAACTAACCTCATATTAATGATGCAAAGGCCAACCTAGTATGGGACTACCATGTTCCACACGACCGTAGACATGGTTGAGCCAAATCTATCTTCATCCAATCACCCCCATGCCATATTCCAAGCATGAATGTGGGATCTCATAAAACACATCAATCAAAACTATCTAGGGCCTCCAGAGGCCATACCACCTCAACCTACCAAACAATGATTCCACCTCATGGTTGGACATCACAAAACCATCACCAAATTGGTCTCTACCCAAGCCTTTTAGGGCTCCAGAGTGTTTGTTCCAACCAAGGCTCCAGGACTAGTAACTCAACCCACAGCTTTCGTCGGGCTCCAGAGCATTTATCCAACCAAGACTCCAAAACTAGTAACTCAACCCAAGTTGTTACAGGGCTCTAGAGAATTTGTCCAACCAAGGCTCTTGGAACTAGTAACTCAGCCCAAGCTAAAGTAAACATGCGAACCAACCAGAAAACCAAATAAAATAAACTCACAACACCATATCTATCCAAGAAATGGCAAGGCTAGGAAAATCTATTGTCAATCCAAGTAATCCCCCACGCCAATGATAGATCATTACCAATAAACTACATGAATATTCCATGCATTCCAACACTAGTGAGGAAAAAACACATGCAACTAGGTACCTGCAAGCAAAAGTCATTGTAGTTGTTAATCACAGTGTCCTCTTGTGCTTTCCTACTCTTCATTTTCCTTCTTGCTCCAAAACTGCAAGTATGCCACACTCTCCAATAGTTTTCAAATAGAACTCTAAGTGTCCAAGAGTATGAGAGAAGGAATAGAAGAGAGCTCCACCAAGACCTATCAAAAGCTTACCAACTACTCCTCAATATCCTTTTTTATCAACGAGGCCTCTATTTTCTTCAATTTCTATTACTTTCCTTCATTTTCCTCCTTACATGAAACCTATGACCTTTCACCTTCATTTTCTCCTAATTTCCATTATTTTCATAAATAAATGTGCCAAAATTCCATTTTTCCTTTCCAAATCCTTTGTCATTACCTTTGCCAATTTCCTTATCCATTAATCAATCACAAGTGATCCTCATCACTATGATTTTTCCTAACATTCAACTTGGAATACATGTTCCATGACCATGGTCTTATATTTTTATATTTACATGGAGTTTAATCAAGGTTGTCACAAAAGAGTCATGGCATGTAGATGATAGGCAATAACAGAAATTGAAATCATATTCAAGACTAGAGTTATGAGTAGTTACATCATCTTTCAGGATGGAGGAGTTAGTCTTCACCGTAGGCTTCATGGTCCATTCCGGAATTTCCTCCATTGAATCTGAATCATTAAAAGTGGAATAAGAATGAGAAGATGGATCAAGAATTTGATTTACGGATTTCCCAACTTTACAATCATTGCAAGGAAGCACCCACATTAGGACTAGAAAAGGAGGAGGACAAGAAACAAAAGGAATATTGGTTCCACCTCTGAAACTTGAGGTGTATCATTATTTACAAGAGTTGGGTAAGTAGAAACATCAGATAACTTAGATTCAAACTGGTTCAAAGAGATCTGCACCAAAACTTCAAACTTTTTCTTAAAGAAATCCCCATCCATATCTTCTTCAGGAAACTCACAACATAACTGAAGGAATCTATTAGCAAAATCCTCAATGGATTCATCAAGCTCCATTGTAAGTTTATTGATCCTTTCATAAACATCTCGGTAATCATACCCATCAAAATCTTGATTAATCTTCTTAGTAAAATGACGAAGAGAATGAATGGAAGAAGATGGTAAGGTATGACACCAATGCTTAACATGACCTTAAAGAGTGAGGGTGAATATAATACACATAAGATATTCATCATTGATTTTGAAAGTTTTAAAAAACACAATAAAATCATTTATGTGTCGAGATAAAAATATACCACCCCCGTCATTAAAATTGAATTGAGACAAGGAATGAACAAGTTTTCCAGAGATTGAAAGTTTTCTAGGATATAGGTTAGAAAAAAAATCTAGGATTAAGATTTGAGAAAGAGCCATTTATGATAGGAGATTCAAAATAGACTCAATGCACAAATTGTCATTTCACCCTCCTTCTAGTGCCATTTTGTTGACGACGCTGGAAATACATCAACCAAAGGGGTATCCTCAATGTGAAGTCCCAATTAGACCTCACACTATTTGGAATAGGATCCTGACTCTAGGTATCAGCCTGGCTTCCATATATTCTTACATATTTTCCTTGGATCTAATTGTCAAGAAGAGAGAGGAGTGAAAATGTGCCTTCAAAAAGCAAGGGGGTGTGCCTGGTAAGTGTTTGGTCGTATGTGTGTCAAAGTTATTTTACTGTAGAGGGGGGAGATAATTGAGCCTATAAGAGAGAGGTAATAGTACCACCCTATTAGAGAGACACATAAACAATAATAATTCGTTCAACATCTAGTGGAATAGTCCATAAAGATGTTATGGACATTGAAACCATTACACCAAGAAAGATCTGTCTAATATCCAACATAATAGTCCATGAGGATGCGACAACGATAATTACCATTACAACACATTATGAATATGATAAGTACCAAAATAAATAAAATAGTTCAACTGCTTTAGCACAGATAAAAGAAAACATGAATTACAAACATTCACACGGGCCATATGGCTTCTGATATTAAGTAAAAGTTCCAAGACACATGTATACAATGAACACTACTAGCTCCAATAGTGGAGCATTGGATCCACTCCTTGCTCCCCAAAAGAACTAGTCTATCTCTCTAATGTCTTGTGGGAGGAGCCAAGATGAAAAGTGCCTTGCTCATAAAATCAGGGTGTATATATAACCAAGAGGTGATACTCGACCTTCCTTGTGACTCTTTGACTACCCCCATACCCGTTTGAATTCCTATGGCTTTTCGACTTTACATGGCCCTTCATATTATGAATGTGTCCTTTGGAATTCCAATTTACAATACATTTTCCAATATAGAATTACATAATCCACAAATGATGTGGCACATGATGACTCGTGATGGGAATGACGTGACATTGATGACATGGAATACATGATGATGTAGTAGTGCCAAGTTGTCCTTATTACTACTTCTTTATTTTAGTCTTCAATAAGATATGTATCTAATGATTCATCTTCATGATAGATGTTCTTTATTCTTCATATCTACCCTCCAAAGGGTTGTAAATCAAATGGAGTCTTCATGTTGTCCTAATCTTTGGTCTTATGTTGTAGCCTAGTGTTCCTTCATCTTCTTGTATGATGATCTTCTTATCTCTTCCGATCCATATGTGTCTTCTAGCATGTCCTTCTTCTCCATATCCTTCTTCATCATATTTCTATAGCATGATAGAGTTCCCACATCTGCAATCCACTCATGAAAAGATGACATCAATCTGATAAACCTCTAGTCTAAGATGTTGTATAATTATCCACTGACTGATTTATAATCAGATGGTAAGCTAAGGGAGAGGCTCAGTGATTGTGCAATTGCGCAACTAAGGCATTCAAGGGTTAGGCTTGAGCCTTGAGACTATGCAATGTGCAGTTCAGGCTTGGACTGAGCAAAAAAATTGCGTAGTTGGGGAGCTTATGGAGTCAAGCTAAGGGCTTGAACACTGATTTTAACCATTGTGTAGTTCTAGAAGATGGAGGAGCCTAGGTGATTGTGTAATTATGTATTTCAAGAGCTCAGGGATGAGGCTTGAGCATTGAGGCTATGCAATGCACAGTCCAGGCTGGAATGTTCAGGCAGATTGTACAGTTTTAAGGCTCCATGAGTTAAGATGTATGGTTTTGCATTATTTCTGTCAATTGCACAGTTTTGGGAGACCAAGAAGACTTGTGATTATGTAGTTTCACATTTTAGGGTTTGGGCTTGAGCTCAAAGACTACACAATGTGCAATTGGGGTTAGGTTGGAGGGATGAATTGCAGAATTTTGGAGGCCAAGGCTCGGGATTGAGCATTGAATCTACACGATGTGCAATCTTGGAAGGCAGGAACTACACATTACATAATGTCAAGAGGTACGGTTGCAACTTGATGGTTGGGACTGCACAATGCGCTATTTAGGAAGGTCGAATGAGGCTAAGTTTTTGGAAATTTTCCAAAATTTGGCCAAGTGTGGCATTAGTGAAACTGATGTGAACAATGATAGGACTTGGTTGTGATCACACAATTAGACACTTGAAGACACAAAATAGATCATCTGAAACACATGCACACATACTTCCCTTAGTGCGACAAGTCCGACACTAAAGATACACTTTGCAATGACCATGACGACACTTGTGCAACAATTCTTAAAACTTTTAAAATGAGTGTGGAGAAGGTTTACATGGTAATATTGACTCATTTACACAAGGAGAACCTCTTGACAAAATAAGCTTTTGTACATTTTGCGACACTTAACATGCCAGAAGATGGCAAGTGCTAATGTGTGAACGAAAGTTGCAATATGCGAATGACCATGAAGGTAACACATATCAGAGTGAAGATGACATGAAAATGAAACTAATTAGAGTGAAAGAAAGAAAAATCAAAAGCTGAAAACATAAAAATGGCATTCACGAAAACAAAGTTGTACGAAAGCAATAGTTTGCAAAACTCACTGAAATAGAAGTACAAACGTAGCTAGAAGTGAGAAATTGTCAATGTCAGTGTGCACTGACTGTTGACATGGATTGGACATCGCATAGACACAGTCTTGATGGACCATGTTATGCTTGTTCAAGCTTGCGTAAAATAATGCACTCATGAACTTGTTGTGGACTGAGCATGTGTGAGAAAGTACCCTCAACACTTCCAATGCAACAAGCAAGATAAAAGACATAAACCAACCAAGAAGTGACTATAGAACAACAGATCATAAGATCTGTAGTAAGCTCCAAAATTTGAGTATAGGAAAACTTTTGGAGGGTGTTTGTTGTAGTGACAACAAGTGCTTAAGGACTCCCATAAAAGAAACACATGTAAAAATTATTCTTGATGATACGAATGGCAAGAGAGAACCCCTTCCAACATAGTAAGTAAAGTAATCTCCTATGTTGAATCCTCCTTCACATCCTCAATTAATTGTCATCTAAACTTTCATTTCAAGATTTTATTTTGAATGTTTAGTGTTGATTCCTAAATATGTTTTCTTCCTTTTTACAAGTCATATTATTTTACTTGGTCCATGGGAGCCTCTTCCTAGTCCATTTGGAGAGACAATTTTACTTTATAAACTCATTTAATTATTTTTTTAATGCTTTTTATAGATTTCACAAAGAACTCCTAGAAGCACATAACCATTATGATTTCCTTTTAATCCTTGTTATTTTAAATGAATTATCATTTTATGTTCTCCACAAAAGTGGTCAAATTTTCCTTTCATCAGATTCAATGATTGGTGTGTTTTACTTATTGTTATGCTAGACAAAATTGTTCTTATTATGTTATTTATATCTTTTGAGAATTATATGTTGAATATTATTTGCTATACCATCCCCATAAATAATAGTTTATTCATTTTTATACGTAATTTCTTGCATAAGTGTATATTTTTATTCTTTCAATAAAGATGAAAACCACTAACAAAATGAAGAGGGAAGATGTTCTTTATCATTGTTACAACCAAGGCCTTGAAAATATGAGTTTTCCCCTATGTATGTTGTCACCGAGACCTGAAATAGTTTTAGTGATCAACAATGGCCTACCTTTGGATAAAGAGTGGAAGGCTCTTATTCCATATGTAAGAGCATCCTAAGAGTTTCAATTCACCATTATTAAGAGGTAAAGTCCAACGGTGATTTCAATTAAAGTGATGCCCCTCGAAGAAGGAAAGAAACAAATACATCTCTCTACAAAATGGAGAGAATGAATCGAGAAACATGTCCTTCAAAGGAACATGAGTATACACATTCTAGCTATTTTTCAAGAAAGTATTCCAAATATTATAATAATTGGTTAATCAGATCAACTACTTTTAACTCTCATTGATACACAAAAGTACTCCAATAGATGCATGATGGATCTATATTAGTATAATTCAAAAGTGGCCAAGGGAAAAATCCATACTGTGAATTGGAGATTATGCTTTTGATCCCAAGCTTTGTTCTTGAAGATATGTATATTACATCCCTTATTTAATCACATATGCATTTTACTTTTGAAAATATTTTATTCTTCTTATTAATTATGTAGGGGAATCCTTCCAATCACTCTATACCATACTTAAAAAAAGTGTCTCACGTAAACTAATATATTAATCCATTCATGCAAATGGATCTTGTTCTAGTTTGGGTCTTGGACATTAATTTATGAGATTTAATACCTTATCTATGTTTATAGGCATTGAGTTATATACTTGGAAGCTTCAAATATAGATTCACTTGGTTTCCATTATTTTTAATGTCTTCTTTGCTTACTTCTAATCCATATATGGTAGGTTTCAAGTGATAAACAATTTTTGTGGCAAGAAAGAAATAATAGAATCAACACTAGCACTTATAATAATGTGTCCAAAGGCTACATCATTAATCAATAGCCACATCAACAAAACCCAATGTAAGGGAGGGGCATGCCCTACCCGGATTTGGACCTAGGCCATTGTCAAAATAACCACTCCAAGTTGCCTCTTTTGATCCCAAGGTTTGTTCTTGAATATAGGTCTATTATATACCTTCGTTACCCCCATTTTTTTTTACTTTTGAATACCCTACATTATTCCTATTAATGATGTAGGGGAATCCTTCCAATCATTGTATACCATACTTTAAAAACAAAAAAAGTGGTTCACTTACATAAACTAAGATATTGATTCCTTCATGCAAATGAATCTTGTTCTAGTTTGGGTCTTGTGCACTAAATTATGAGAGTTAATACCTTATGTCTAGGCTTATAGGTGTTGAGTTATATATTTGAAGCTTCAAATCTAGATTTACTTGGAATCCACTATTTTAATGTCTACTTTGATGACTTTCGAGTCATAGTTTCAAATGATAAACGATGACTTTGATTCTTCTTATTAATGATGTAGGGAAATCCTTCAAATCACTCAATACCATACTTAAAAAACCAAAGTGTCTCACGTAAACTAAGATACCAATCCCTTCATACAAATGGATCTTGTTCTAGTTTGGGTCTTGGAAATTAACTTATGAGAGTTAATACCTTATATCTAGGTTTATAGGTGATGATTTATATACTTAGAAGCTTCAAATCTAGATTGACTTGGCTTCCATTATTTTTAATGTCTTCTTTGCTTACTTCCAAGCCATATATAGTAGGTTTCAAGTGATAGACAATTTTTGTGGTAAGAAAGAAATAATAGAATCAACACTAGCACTTATAATAATGCGTCCAAAGGTCACATCATCAATCAACAACCACATTAATAAAACACGATGTAAGGGAGGGGCATGCCCTACCCAGATTTGGACCTAGGCCATTGTCAAAATAACCACTCCAAGTTGCCTCTTTTGATCCCAAGGTGTGTTCTTGAATATAGGTCTATTATATCCCTTCCTTACCCACAAATGGTTTTTATTTTGAATATCCTACATTATTCCTATTAATGATGTATGGGAATCCTTCCAATCATTGTGTACCATACTCACGATAAAAATAAAATAAAAAATAAAAAAAATAAAAAAAAATGGCTCACTCACATAAACTAAGATATTGATTCCTTCATGCAAATTAATCTTGTTCTTGTTTGGGTCTTGTGCAATAAATTATGAGAGTTAATACCTTATGTCTAGGCTTATAGGTGTTGAGTTATATACTTGAAGCTTCAAATCTAGATTTAATTAGCATCCACTATTTTAATGTCTACTTTGATAACTTTCTGGTCACAGTTTCAAATGATAAACGATCCTGTCATAAGAAATCAATAATAAAAGTAACACTAGCACTTATAATAATGTGCTCAAAGGATATATCATCATTCGATAGCCACATCAACAAAATCCCATGTAGAAGAAGGGCATGGTCTACCTGAATATAGAGCTAGGCCATTGTCAAAAATACCACTCCAAGTTGCATCTTTACCACATTGCAATCACTTATTTTCTTTTTCAACTTATAAAATAGAGATTTTTCTATTAATCTACATATATCCATTTCAATCTTAATATGGAAAGCAACAAGAGGGATAATATGCCCATTGTAATGGTAATCAAATTATTATATGCAAGCAACTTGTCCTATAAGAAACATATAAAAAATTATGAATTGAACATAAGTTCAAACCATGTTTAACATTTTCCCCTAGTAAAAAATGGGCATTCATGATTAACAATGTTTAAACATAATTAACCATGATCAACCCAACAAAAACCATCATCAAACATATTGAATCATAGTCTAAGATGCAATACAATTCATAGCTACAAAGTTTGCATCTATCCAAAGCATTGCTTTACAACAAAGTTTTCATCCATGTGATACAATGCATCACAACAAAATCATAGTCTAAGATGCAATACAATGCATTGCTACAAAGTTTGCATATGTAGAATACATTGCTTTACAAAAAAGTTTTCATCCATGTGATACAATGCATCACAACAAAATTTACATTCTTCCAATAGAATACATAGCTCCAAATACAAGTTTCTATTAATTTGCTTTCAACAAAATCTACTTCCATGGCATTATTGGCAAGAAAATAAATTTTGTTGCTACATAACATTCCACATTAAATTGAATTGAAACTAGAAAGTTCATAACATTTTTTGGACCTTCATAAGCCATTGAAAGTATATTTGTTTAATTTATTATGGTTGATTTTGAAAGTTTATGAGTGAATTTAATTGGCATTGATTAATTATGACTATGTAGGGTTTGTTTTAATTGAATATGATTGACATTTATGCATTTTAATTAGTTAAAGTTAATTACTACTAATAACTATTAACTTGAATTGGCCAATAATAAATTATAAACTACTTATAATTAATTATATAATTAATCATGATTAAATTTGATTTGATTACATAAAAATAAACCTAATTCATTATAGTTAATATTTATTAATCCTAATTAAAATATGTATTAATATCATTATATTATATTCCATTCCAATCAACTTCTTAATATCATAATCTAACCTATTATTAAAATTAGTTTCTTAATATCAAAATGTAGAATAATAGTGAAACCAATCTTTCAATACAAAAATCTCACATAATATTGAAATCAACCATAACTTTTCATTAAAACAAACATCCTACTAACATAATATCACAATCACCAATAAAATAATATTTTGCTATTTCATTAAAGTTTATCAGTATTTATATTGCAATGTAATGTAAATCAAAATGACAATATTAATAAATACTTGTATCTTTGATATCAAAATAGTAAATACTGATATGCTGGTATAGCGACCCTTTTATGGATAATTTCTAATACCAGTGACATCGTCCTTCAAAATATCGGACAATTTTTTCTACAAATCGAAATAGTCGAAATGTGACTGTGACTGACATGAATAAACAAAATTTATAGTTGGAAAAAATCATTTCAATACGTTGAACTTTTCACCATCTCGCTTCCATGATCTGAACACCCTAAATGAAAGAAATTAAATTCCACTGTAGTCCATCTAGCGGTTTTGGAAATTCAAGTATTTGACGCCCAGTGCGAATACCAAACCAAAAAGCACGCAGAATCCAACATTTACACCTGCTACTGCTCCCAAAAAGTCATGATCGAATCCGAAATAGTCTTTCACGAATTGCTTAACGGGCTTCGTCGATCCATCCACTAGTGTCATCTGATTATCCAGATCTCCGAACTGCGATACAACAAGCCCATACAGCGTCCATGCCACAGGGCATGCCCAGTAATACCATCTCCACCATTGAGGAATTTTCTGTCACACCCACAAACATCAAAATATTTGAATACCTTGCTGCATTTTCTGTCATATTAAGAACTTTCTTAAGATTAAAAGATAGTAAAGCTGTAATTGTAATTTTTGCTTCCATAAATTTTAAAGAAAAGGAAAGTACAAAATATTTTATTTTATCATAAATCCAGAGGAAAAAGACTGTTACCTTTCGTGGAATCAAAAAGCCGGAAAAGAGGTTCCAGATCAAATAGAATGCAGAAGAAACGATGGCCGAAATGTTGTGGTTGGGCGTCAATGACATGGTCATCATTCCATAATACGTGAAATATAGGAACGTGAAGAACGAGAAGAAGAGATACCAGAAAAATTTGTCTGCGTCCCATTGAAAGTCCATCATAGAATACACCATAAGACTGTAAATAGCAGATTGGATGAACACGTAGGGAATTTCTATGGCAGCCTGAAAGTAAATGCATGAAGTTCAATGTCATTACAATAATTATTAAAAGAAAATTAGTGACAAGAAATATGAATCAACCCATTAAAATTTTTGGGATGCATCCACAAAAAAATTCCAACAATATTAATCAAAACATATGTACTACGCTCACCTGTGCAAAGGCGTAGGGTAAAGCAGAATACATTCCCGCAGCCTTCTCTCTGTAAAACACAGTTCTTTCAATTTCGACCAGAGGTTGTACCGAAGATGAATTGTTTACTCCAATGAATAATACCGCAGAGTACATTGAACCCATTGCGGTAAATATATCGGCCTGGTGATTCCTGTTCCAATAAATTGCCGCCAGAGCACATTACACGTTAGTTTAGTTTCCATAATGAACCTTTCAAATCCAATAATGGGAAATCTTTCCATGGATGCATTGGTACTCACTTTTTATTACCGGCACGCCAAAAGATGGTACCAAACATCAAGCCACAAACAAAAGTAAAAAAGAACCGCACAGCAGTATACTGCGGATTACGCCAGTAAGACAATCCTTGTTTCCAAAAGCATGCGGCACACTGTGTAAAGAATGGCTGGGAATATAGCGTGGGAAAGTAGAGGTCCTTTTGTCCTGGAGCGGGGGTGCTCAATTCCTTAATGAGGGCATTGTTCCGCCTGCAAATAGATTAAGAATCAAGTGCCATTCACATCTTTTAATATCAAAACTTCAAAAATTAAAGCTGTTTGTTTCTCGTGCTTACTGGCATAACTCTGAGTTTCGATAAATTTCAGCAAAATCAATTCCGAGACGGCTTTCAACTGCAACAGAAGAGACCTCTAACATCCATGTAGCAGGGTTGTACCCTTCAGATATCTTAGTCACCCCATTAATCGACTGCATTCAGAAGTTAATTGTTAGATCGTACTCTGTTTTTGGAGGATGTTGATAAGGAGCAGTTAAATAGCTTTTCTAAGGGAAAGTTATGTGATTTTTAAACTTTTGGGAGAGTTTTGGATCGATCCAATGCTATTCACAAGTTTAAAGGTATAATGCTTCTATTGTGTAACAAAATTTTAAAAATAATCCCAAACCTTCAGAAAAACCTCACAACATCATAACATACCTCGAAGTATTCAACTAGTTTATGAGAGTGACGACCTAATGGACCAGCATAGATAACCTGACCTCCTCTTTTCATCAGAAATAGCTGCAAGTTCCAAAACCTAAGCCGGTAAGATAAATTTGATGATGTGGGCATGTACAACCAGTTTAAGTCCCTAAACCTAAATTACCTCGTCGAAGGCTTCAAAGATATCAATACTGGGTTGATGGATTGTGCAAACAACTGTCCGCCCTGTGTCAACTGTGTTTCTAACCGTTCTCATAACTATGGCTGCGGCACGGGCATCCAGTCCTGAGGTTGGTTCATCCATAAATATGATGGAAGGATTGGCCACAAGTTCTACTGCTATAGTCAATCGTTTACGCTGTTCCGTTGACAGACCAGTTACTCCAGGAAGACCAACAATTGAATCTCTCAAAGAATTCAACTCCACTAGCTCCATTACTTCTTCCACGAACCGCTGCATTCCCAATAAATTTAGTTCAGCCACACAAAATAGAAGATATATATATATATATATATAGAAAGTATGGGACAGGGCAAGGTACGATCACTTACGTTTCTTGATTCATCATCAACTTCGCTTCCAAGACGAAGCCATGCCGAATATATAAGGGATTCGTGGACTGTTACTTGTGGTGAATGAATGTCGTTTTGCTCACAGTACCCCGAGATACGAGCAAAGGTTTGCTGAATTTTGGGAAAACCAGAAATGCTGATGTTGCCCTCTATGTATCCACCTGTTTTCCTTCCTGCCAACACATCCATCATGGTGGTCTTTCCAGCACCGCTAACTCCCATTAACGCTGTCAGCACCCCCGGTCTGAAAGCTCCACTCACATTTCTTAACAGCTGCAGCCGGGTTTCTGTAATGCCTTGTTCTTTCATTTCCTGCGCAACATTTTGTGGATATGGAATAATTTAGTCTAATCTTTTATTTGCTTTTGCCACATTGAGTGTACAAAACAATTGAAGACGTTTAATCCTGTTTAACATACCGGTGGCATGTCGACGAAGTAACAAATATCGTCAAAGGCTATAGCGAGCGGTTGAAATGGAAGGACCATGCCCTTCTTTGCCATTCCGGAAGTACCAGTGGCCGTTGCCTCGACTCTATCCGAGATAGAACCGGCAGACAATACACCTCTTCTCCTTACAATTCCACCTGAACGGTCTGTAATCCATTGCACAATAATTAATTAATAACTAATCGAGAGTGGTAAATAGCTTCCAAAGAAAACTGAAGTTCCTTTTCCAACCTTCGGATGTGGATTCTGCAATGGCCTTCCCTCTATCTCCCTCACGAGAGGTCAGTTCAACAGCCATATTTCCTCCTGTTCTATTCGCCTGCTGTTCCTGCAAAGTCTCTTCAGTCACCGCAGCCTGGGCTTTGTCGAGAGCTGTATGATCGATCCATTAAATCAACAAGGTACTATCAATATATCGTGATAAATAAACATCAAGCAGTACAATTATAAATATAACAAATGTTATGATATACTCAATGTGGCATTTTTTATAACAATAATATTTGTGACATTTCAAAACTAGCATTGATCTATACCCAACATAAAGCAAATGACAGTGTCTCACGTTTGAGATAAGCTAGCGCGAGAGTGAAACAAATGTTGAAGAACACCATGTATCCGAGCAGAACTGCAATACCAATCCAGTACCAGTACCCATGTGGAAATATTCCGCGCGAGTTTAGAACATATACACCTAATGTGTCATTGCTCAATAAGGAACCATCATTTCTCAAAGTTGGCTGCCATTCCACACAAAAGTTCTTAGTGATTTGAAACGTATACATCAATTTTCTAATAAATACATCTCAGATAAGATTAGAGAATCCCTAAACTACCTTTTTCCACTGGTGACCCAAAAACTCGTTCACAGAAATGGCATTTTGTGCATACATGAGAGGAGATATCCAGTAACCCCATATCCACCAGCCTTTAATGTCATCTGTTACCATGGCACAATGTATGAATAATAATTAAAGGTGAGTGATGGCAGAAAAAATAGACGATATATCTTCCAGGAATAGGTGGGAAAATGGTTGTGTAATAAGGCTACTTACGTCGTGAGAGAATAAATCCACCGAGGAGCAAAATAATGACCAATGCAAATGAACCAAACGTGTTGGCTACGATCATGGTCCGACCCAATGATGCGATGAACCGAAACAATGAAGTGGCCATCATATGTACACAGGCTAGCAGCAGATACTGGCGAAAGAGCCTACAAAACAACACCCAAGTTTTGTTTATTGTGAGCTGGAAGAAGATTCAAATCCAACTTGATGCAAGCTCTGATGGCGAGGATATCTTTACCTTCCAACAAATGGATCGTAACCAACGACATAATAAGTTACGAAAACCCATATTCCGGATTCCAGAAGTGAAATTGGAATTCTCAACACCCAAATGGGCAGTGAGTAGGCCCAGGCAGGGAAAAAGAGAAGGTCTCTTTGCTTGTAAAATGTAGGAAGCTTTTGAATTGTCATGGAGAGTTCTGCAAAACCATTGAACATGCAGGTAATCAAAGAGAAGAAGATTGCGCCCATGTAAATGTTCCCGTCGTTTCCTGAGTCGTGGTGCAACTTTGTCCGCAAAAATACTGTCATCGTGACGAAAGCCATGACTGTGAGCTGCTCGTAACGTTGAGCCAAACAATGAAGTCAGTTAAGGCTTTGATAAACCAACGGGTACCAGCACATAGGTTAAAACAAAATACTGAATGATTAAAAACAGGTGACAATTGTGCACATTTCATTGTAAAAAAGTAGTAGGTTTCACGCTGCACACCATCCTATATCTATATTCAAACTTATCATCATCATTTCGATATATCCTCGCGATGAAAAAGGGTCAGTTAAATAGTCTACTTTTTCAAAAATATTTTTCAAAATCTACAAAACCTTATAAGTTAATTAAAATATTTTTCAAAATGCGAATTCGAAAATTAAAAGTTCTCATAAAGTTCAGAATATGCACCTGACAGGTCTTAAAGACGTAGACGAAAGAGTTTCTCTTCATGAGAAGCCATTCCCTCGAGAAACAAGCCCTGAACAGTTCTTTCTTGTTCACGCCATACTTCGAAAATGAAAGCGCAGCCGGATGGCTCTTGACTTTATCGTATGGCACTGACAACTCCTGGGCCAATTTCTGTCCAACATGGAATGATTGAAATGCCTCAGCAAATTCCTTGACGGATACATATCTATACGGCTCTCTCAATGCCCAGTATTGCTGCTGATCTTTTTTCGAAGTAACCTGCACATAAAAAACAATCAGATTCGATCACATAAAATACGAATAAGCTGTCAGATCGATCGCACTAGAAAATTAGAATAGACGAGCAGGGTATTGTCACTTTACTTACTTCCTGCAAGAAATCTGCTACGCCCTTGCGGTCAGGGCACTTGAAACCCATGGATTCAAAGAACTCAAGCACATCTTCACGGGGCCCCTGATAGACAACCTGACCCTCAGAAAGCAGCACGATATCATCGAAGAGATCATAAGTTTCCGGCGCTGGTTGCAGCAGCGAAATGAAGGTCGTCCCGTCCAAGACATGGACACTCTGGCGCAAGCATTTCACAATTTGGAATGTGGTTGAGCTGTCTAGCCCGGTCGATATCTCGTCCATGAACAGAGCACGGGCAGGACCAACCAGCATCTCGGCTACGCAATCCAAATGTTTAAAACCATCAGATCAATATCAACTTTGGCGCCAAACAATTTCGATTTGATCCCTTACCAGAACAAATTGAAAAGATTTCAATGACATATTAATTCAAAGAAGACATCTAACCTGTAGTTACACGTTTCTTCTGACCTCCGGAAATCCCTCTGTGCATCTCATCTCCAACTATTGTATCCGCACAAATGTCCAGCCCTAATATCTGCACCACAATCTCTCGAACTATCAGAGCCTGCCCCTAACTAATCAGCTGCAAGTTTTTCATTCTTACCAATAAAAGTGCACTTACCTTCAGAATGTAATCCGTAACCAGGCTCGTTTCTTGCCCCTCCATAGCGATCGCCTACAAAAAGGGACTGAACGATTACGAATGGAAAACACGCTTAAATATATAAATAAATTCTTGAATAACAGCATTCATACCTTCATAAAAACATCAACATCTGGATCAGGTTTGATGCCAGCCTGTTTTTCTCTTCTAGAAAGCTCAACTAACTTGTCTGTAAAGTGGACCAGTCAATCTTAGTAAAACCGTGGGTACAAATTTGTACTTTTAACTATTATAATAACAACATTTATGTTACCAGAAACGCGAAACCGAATCGAACCGAAACGAAACGAGAAACAGAGTTTGGAGGTTTATGATTGGTTAGCTGCATGGGTTTTAACTTTATAACATACTCGCATGCATAACGAGATAAATGAAAAATAATGCAGCAGTCTATAACGCGACTTTTTGAAAGTCTTTCCGGCGGATTTTTCCGGTCAAAATCCGGCAGCAATTCATTGGAATCCCAAGTTTGATAGCTAGTTTCTGCACAATCAATGGCTCCCAAGGGTTTTTCAGGGCGCTGAATCCAAATATGCAGTTAAAAAACCATTTTAGCTGCTAAAAATCTAGATTTAACCTCATTTCTTCCGCCGGATTCCGTCACCAGAATCTCCAAAAAGTTGCATTATAGACAACTCCAAAAATAATGGGGTGTGTTATAAAGTAAAAGAGCATGTAGCTAACCAGTCATTTAATGCCCTATAGCACTCTGGTTAGCTCTTGCCCGCATTCAACAAACTAGAAGAAAAACAACAAACTAGAAGAAAAACAAAAAAACATGAAAAACATAAAGCAAAGGATTGATCATTAATATTTTCAGATACTATGATTCATAGGCATTGGCCCATAAGCTTTCACTGCTCACATGGCCATTTCTTAATACCTATAGTGATCAACAAAGCTTTGAGTGCTCACATGGATCATTTTTTAATACCCATGTTTGATACTCTAGGAATACCTATAGTGATCAACAAAGCTTTTGAGTGCTCACATGGATCATTTTTTAATACCCAATACTCTAGGAATACTTATAGTGATCAACAAAGCTTTTGAGTGCTCACATGGATCATTTTTTAATACCCATGTTTGATACTTTAGGCTGACAAATAAAATAGTGAAGAAACTTTTGGCCAGATATTAAGAAATTTTCAAATGAGTACAATATTTTTGGATACATTGTATATATTTTTGGATGTGACCTTAAATTTGGGTTTTATTGTAGCATTTGCCACACAACCATTGAGCTATTGGTTTTGTGGTTAAGTAACAAGATAGTGGAGATTGAACTCATTTCCATTGGATATAAAACCAAAAATAGAAAGTTATCTCTAACTATATTGCTAAATAATTTATGAGAAAAGAAAACTTTTCACTAAATTATTTAACTACTAATTTATAAAAATATATATAAAATATATTATACATTACTATTTAAAATTTATAATTTTATAAAAAATATACATATTTTTAAATGTTAAATACAATTCATAAATCTATTTTTAAATAAACACAAGAATAAAGAAAAAACCCCTATATTTTTTTTAAAAACTTAACAATATGTTAGGCTACCCATCAACCATGGCTGCCATTATAAAAAATATAATATTAAAAAAAAACCCTAAATCTTTTATAAAACTTAGCAATACTTTAGGCTACACATCAACCATAGCTGCAATTAAAAAAATAACATAATTTTAACCCAAGAAAACTTAAATGGTCAACTTTGTTAAGGATATATTAAGCACTATAGCAATGTGTTGTCAGTGGGGAGACGGCCCAAACTATTTGCAGCAATATATGGTTGAATTTTTCCATATATAATTTACAGAATATAATATAAAACACTGCCTCTTCAGCCAGAGATATTCCAGCATAACACTGCTAAGATTAGACGTCCATTAAGATTCTACTTCTAACCGTAGACTATGAAATGTCTTCAAAAACTATTTAAAAAACCAAACTCAACTATCTAGAAAACCAGATTAACGTTTTCCATAAAACGGTTTCTGGAAAAACCAGTTTCGTGCATTGAAAAAGAAAATGGCCGTACAAAACGCCGGGCCGTTTTCCGTGTCGTCCCCTTTTTTATAGGCTTTTTTGGAAACGAAGATTTCCGTTCAGTTTCTGGTAACATTTTTATTCCTTTTATATCTTTGAATTCTAACTGTCATAGTATTTATTTAAGTTATCACAGAACTCTCAGAACAGTCCAGATTTAAACTATTCAGCCATAATCAATGCGAGAATCCGTTTACAGTCATTATCAAAGAATTTACCATATCTGGTTCCAACCCCTTGACATCGGCCAGAGAAGTCCATAGTTTCTCGCACAGTCATTTCACCAATATGTAAATCATGTTGGCTAATGTAAGCCGATGTTCTCTGGGGCACGAACTCTTTTAGTTTGTGCCCATTATATGTCACAGAGCCGGATACCTGTAAATAACGCATAACTTTAGCCTTTGGTCTATTGCATTGTGTGGAAAATTGTGAAAGAAAATGATAGTAAAGGGAACTCACTCTTAATTCTGAATCAAGCTTGCCAGCCAAAGCCAAAAGTAAAGTTGTTTTCCCTGAGCCTGGCGGTCCCAAAAGCAAAGTCATTCTGCAAAAATCCCAGCAATTCCAAATCTTTAATACTGAACTGTTACAGGGTTTGACACCAGAAATAAAGACTCTGGGCAATCCGAGGATTACAAAAGGAGCGTAAGAAATTAAATAGAGCGAGTGA
This sequence comes from Pinus taeda, assembly GCA_000404065.3. NCBI lineage: Eukaryota > Viridiplantae > Streptophyta > Pinopsida > Pinales > Pinaceae > Pinus > Pinus taeda. The sequence goes on from APFE030792249.1 coordinate 21,186, forward strand.
TGTTCACCTGGATGGTTTAATGATACCGCTAACATCGTGGAGGATTGAAAGGGGTCTCTTCTTATTCGGAAAGATCTTCAGAAATCCTAAAAACGCCTGAAAAACGCAATCTTCATGTAAGTTTCCGCCATGATTTGCATTCTTTAAGATCAAAATTAGTTGATTTAATTAAACATACCTCCAGCATATTCAAGGAAAAGTTTGGAATAGTCGGCAGCGATCTGCTACCAACATATACATCTGCATCTACGCTCAAATGCTCGAAACGAACTTCGATCTTGGGCATGTCTATGCCCACTCTGCAAAACACCGGCCACCGACAAAACATAAAAACACTAGAAAACCGCGAAACATGAAACAAGAAAATCAAGAAACACAAAACTTTGCCCCTTACTTGTCGATCCTGTTGCGGAGCTTCAGCAGAAACCGCTCGTTATCATCTGCTGCAATTTTGAGCAATCTATCAATGAGAAGCTGGCGATCTTGAAAGCCAATCCTGGCCACGTCGACTTCTTGTTGCTCGCCTGCAACGCTGTGGAGAATTCCCTTGCGGACGCGGTCGTAAGTTGGCAATTTCTCTAGGGCGGCCCACTTCAATGCCTCTTCGTCGTCTTCATTATCTCTGCTCCTTGAGGATCTGGAGAATACATCGTCCCCTGCCCTCCAAATTCCGGAAGCGGTGCTACGCTTGCTCCCAGCCCTCCACATATCAGCAGCCGGCATTGCCATGGTTTCCTACGCCCCTTCCCTCAGCTCTTGTATCGTGCTTCCAGATCTAAATACGATCTAGGCAATATCAAGCCTAGAGTGGTGCACTGTGTGAGAAGCCAAGGGCCCGGCTGCCTAGCGGGAGTTTGCAGCGAGCCGTTCTTAGTGAATGGTTAGTGAGAAATGGCCCTTTTATCTGTGATTGGACCTACGATTCTTTCGACGATCGCAAACCACGGCCTACCACGTTGTCGCGCTGACCAAATATTAACCGTTTTAGACTTGTACCCTCATTTTCATCTAAATTATTTTTTTCGTTTTTCTCAAAATCAAATCATGATTAATTGTTAGCACATTCTGAAAGCAAGGCGCATCACCCATTTCTGCTTTTGGAGTTTGGGGCGTTTGGAATGGATTGGTAACTAGTTTTATTAGTCTTAACTTAGCCACTGGTTGTGTTTAAATATTTGGTAAAATATTTGGTAAAATAATGAAATATGTATTTCTAAAACTTTTGATTGGACTAAATATATTTGATAGTTATAGTAGAAGTTTATGGAAATTCCAGTAAGATTTTGATAAAAAAACAGAATTTTTTTAGAAATAAATTACAATTATCATATTTCCAAATATATTTTTTTCCAAAACTTTGAACTTCGAAAACCAACTCCCTTGTCAGTTAAATTCAATTGACCAAAAATATAAAACATTTGAATAGAATTTGATCACAAATATCGAACAATTTTAAAAAATTATTTAAATTACCACGTAATTAACAATTTACCAGTCAAATTCCACCACCATAAGTGGACCGAACAGAATTGGACCCATTTTTTCTCCCACATAACCTAAAATGAAGTCCCCTTGATAACTAAAAATTTAGTTGATCAGTTCATTAATAGTAACATAAAAATTTATTTTATTTTATTTATTTTTTAAATAAAATTTAAAATTCTAATATAAATTATTATTATAAAATATTTATTATAAAATAAAATTATAATATTTTAAATAAAATATTTTATTATATTTAAAAAATAATGAAATTTTATTTATTTATTAATTTTAGTTAACTAACTTATAAAAAGAAAAAGGTATTATAATTATCTTAGAAATTTTTATGAAAAAAAAAATAAATTATAATATTTAATAAAATATTTATTATATTAAAAAAAATAATGAAATTATTATTTATTTATTTATTTAGTTAACTAACTTATAAAAGAAAAAGGTTATTACAAATCTTAGAAATTTTTATGAAAAAGAAAAAATTAACATTTATTATAAGAACAGTATCTTTTCATTTATATTTAAAAATAAAAATTATAAATATAAATATTAATTTTAATCTTATTTAATTCAATTAACTATTTTTTAAAGTATTTGTTTAGTATGGAAAAAACCCAATTCGTTGAAGTCAAACATCTCATTCACACAAAGAACTTTTAGCTCAATAATTTAAATATAAATTTGGCTTAACTCTTCCACCGTATCGGTATTTTAATATAAATTGATTGCATGGCAATAATAACTCTTCCCAACTTCCAAACCGTAATTCCAAAGAAAGAAAAATGATAATAACTTTTAATTATGTTGTCATTCGAAATAGATATAAAATTATCCTTTAATCGTATTACAGCTGTTAGTGTTATTTTTGGTTGAAAGTGGTGGGGAAAAGGTTAGGTTATTAGTTTATATTTTAAATAATAGTAGGTGTTTTTTAAGAGGTTATAAATTTAAAATTAGAGGGGTAGAGTATGTATATTTAGTATATTTAGTAGTTAAATTGTTGCATGGAGATGGGTTCCTTAGTTTACAAATAAGAGGGTCGATCAATTTGGTCTCTGGCTTAATCGTGACCTTAAAATTAGATGATGATAATAATAATAATAATATAGAGAGTTTGTCGTCCTTATAAAAGAAAATAAATAGGAGCAATGTGTGGGAACGAAAAGTAGAAAAAAATAAATAGGAGCAATGTGTGGGAACGAAAAGTAGAAATGAAATTTTTCGAGCAGGTTAAAATTATGTGTAAAATGAAAACACTTATTTTTTTGGTAATAATGGTTTAATATTATGAAAATTTTAAGGAGAGGACATCAACTTACAACATGAAATGATAGTAGAGCAAGGAGAATAAGTGATATTATGGACAATGTGAGATATGAGGTAGGAGGAAAATATGCCTTAACTATGCAATGAAAGTACGGTGGTTTACAAATTGTGGTTAAAACTTGATTTTTTTGGTTAGAAATTTATTATGTTGGGGTGTTTGTTGTCTAGTCTATGTGGTCTTTTACTTTGAGGAGGACTATATGTGAGTACATGATCTAGGGGGCCTCCTTGGAGGAGGTAAAGTTTAAGGGGATTAGGGTTACATCACTCACATGACAAGGGAGGAGGCACAACTAGTGGAGCAGAGATATAATCATGTACTTTTTAAGGAAGCAAAGCAAAAATGGTGGACATAAAAACAAAGGTAGACAAGATGAAAAATAAGATCTTACAAAACCAAATCTTGAGCAAGATGTAAGATTGGCTCATGGATCATGTGTACTCTCAAATCATAGACTCAAAATTTTACAAGATAGTTGAAACTATGTGAACTATGAAAACTGTAGTGGCACAAACCCTTGAAAAAACTTAGACTTCCTAAGAGGAAACAAGGTAGACTACTAAATTTTTTGAGGCCAAGTTCGAGCATTTTTAGGGTGGAATTTTTGTCACACCAGTTGCAAAGGATGATAGGGGACAAGCTCTATATAAAGAGGTAAGGAGCTCTTCATGCAATCCCATCCTCCTTGATGAGGAGGAGCTAACCTGAGACCCCAACATTGGCAAAAGGAAAACTTGCTAAATTTATCGAGGAAGATAAAAAATTGAAGCAAACGCAAACAACCACGAAAGTCTAGTTTAGTGTGGGCACAACTCTCATTTTTTTGTTATCCCTTCTAGCTAGAATAAACAAGAGTTATAGGCTTGTCACAAATTTTTAGTTACATCATTCCTTCTTTTGAACATCTTTAATTGAAGCATGACTAATTTCCTTAATGACAATTGTTGTATAATAATATGACTATATCTCTTTATTATTTATAATAATAAACATAGTAAATTAAAAAAATAAAAATAAACCATTAATACTTAAAAATAGAAGAATGTTCAATGTATAGTTGCCAAACAGGTCGATTGCAAATTATATATGAAATTTTTTATTTACATTTTTTACTTAACAAAGGTGTTGTCTAAAAACTTCGGAGGCACCTAAAATTTTTAAGCCCGGTAACTACCAAATTACTTAAAATTTGTTATGAAACCAGCTCAAGAAAAGATAGAAAAAAGATAGATCAACGCCTTAGAATTCAACCTCTTCGAGGGGGCAACCTCCTTTACATTACATAAATGAACAATTC
>APFE030792252.1:0-11757 GCA_000404065.3 Pinus taeda
GGTTTTGTCATTTGTATCATCAAAGAATTGTTCATTTATGTAATGTAAAGGAGGTTGCCCCCTCGAAGAGGCTGAATTCTAAGGCGTTGATCTATCTTTTCTATCTTTTCTTGAGCTGGTTCCATAACATACTTGGACAGTGGAGCTTCATTCCACATTTCAGGTGATAAGAATCTTTTCAGTACCTTGGAGGAGAAGGATCTCCAAATGTAGATCGAGATGGGCGATGATGGAAAGTATCATGTTTCAGGTGAAGGTACGGTTGTGTTTCAGAGGGAGCATGAAGCTCCCCTCGCCCTGACTGATGTAAAACATGTAGCAGGTCTGAAGAAGAATCTTGTGTCCATTGCTATGCTAGAAGATAAAGGCTATGATGTAGTCTTTAGTAAAGGAAAGTATTTCTGAGGTATATCGGCATTGGACAGACCAAGAGGATAGGGATTCGAGTTAAGAATCTCTACAAGCTAGAGGTAGACGACTGTGCTGCATTGAGTTCCAAAGCTGAGATGGTGCAGAGCCAAGATGTTGGTGAGCTATGGCATAGAAGATTGGGCCACTTGCACCATGGAGCCCTGAAGATCATGCAGTAGATTTCTACCGGACTTCCCAAGGGAAAACTGGAGCAGACGGATACATGCAAAGGTTCTACCTTGGGTAGGTATGCAAAATCTTCCTTTCTGGATCGAGATAGTAGAGCTAGAGCAATCCTGGAGCGAGTTCACTCAAATGTTTGTGGATGATTCTCTACAGCCTCCACCACTAAACAAAGGTACTATGTTATTTTTATTGATGATTTTTCTCGTAGATGTTGGATCTACTTTATGCAAAAGAAGGATCATGCCTTCTTGAGTTTTTGTGAGTTTAAAGCCTTGGCAGAGAAAGAATCTAGAAAGAAATAAAAGCTTTGCATAGCAACAATGGTGGAGAGTATGTCTCCCAGCAGTTTGAGGACTTCTGCACTGCAGAAGGAATTAAATGGGAGTTGACGGCACCCCATAACCCACAGCAGAATGGGGTGGCCGAAAGGAAGAACATATCGATTGTGGGAGTAGCTCGAGCAATGTTGCGTGACTAAATTCTACCGCTGCATTTGTGAGTTGAAGCATGCAATACAACAATATACTTGCAGAACAGAAGCCCGCACCATATACTGGGAATGAAGACACCTATGGAGGCCTTTTCCGTGAAGCGACCAGATGTAAGTCACTTTCACATCTTTGGATCATCGGTTTACTGCCATGTGACCAAAGATGCTCGAAAGAAGCTAGATCCAACAACTGAGTTTGGAATACTTGTGGGGTACACTGATACACCCCACAACTATTGGGTGTTCCTACCTACTAGTCAGAGGATAGTGATACATAGGGATCTAAAGTTCAACGAGCAGAAAGCCATGCAAGTATCACTTGAGAGGGAGCTCAAGTTGCATGTAGATGAGGAACTTTCAGTTCCTAAGGAGGAGAAGCCTCAAATTGATGCAGAGGATCCGGGAGTGGAGACATCCACTCATGCTAAGTCTTCCAGAGATGGGCGGAAACACTCAAGGGAAGCTGACAGGTTGATGCTAGATGCACGAGAGAATGTGGGACAACCATTTTCTCAACATAGATAGAGGAGGTCGCCCTAGCAATACACTAGTTACATGGCCCTGGTTGGGGAGTGTGTAGATTCCAAGCCTTCTTCATTTGAAGAGGTAGTGCAGCAACCAGTCTGGGTTGATGCAATGGTGGAGGAGTATGACTCCATCATGCAGAAATGTGTTTGGGATGTTGCCCCAAGACCTTAGGACAAGTCAGTGGTGAGTTACAGATGGCTTTACAAGGTAAAGCAGGTAGTTGATGGCAATGTTGAGAAACATAAGGCAAGGTTTGTTTTCTGTGGTTTTTCACAGGTCGAGGGGATCGACTACGATGAGACCTTTGCTCCTATAGCAAGGTACTCATCTATCAGATCGATGTTGGCACTATCAGCTCAGATGGGTAGGAAGATCCATCATATGGACATGAAGACAACATTCCTCAATGGGAAGATTGAGGAGGAGGTGTACATTGAGCAACCAGAAGGTTTCGAGACCTTCGATCATGAGTCACATGTGTGCTGACTCAAGAGGGCTTTGTATGGGCTGAAACAAGCACCCTGTGCTTGGTACACCAGGATCGATAGCTATTTCACCTGGTTGGGCTTCACCAAGAGTGAAGCAGATGCGAACCTTTACCACATCATGGTAGAAGGTAAGCCATTGATAATTGTTCTTTATGTTGATGATCTGATTTTGACAGGTGATGATCAACTGATCCAATCTTGCAAGGAGGACCTTGTAAGAGAGTTCGAAATGAAAGACATGGGTCTTATGCACTACTTTCTAGGCATGGAAGTGTGGCAGAGAGATGGAGAAGTTTTTGTGTCTCAAGGCAAGTATGCCAATGAGATCCTCAGGCGATTCCATATGGAGAAGTGCAAACCCATGTAGAGTCCTCTCACTGGGAACTAGAGGAAGGAGGATGCTACTTCAGGTGAGGTAGTAGTTGCTACTGTTTATTGTAGCTCGTGGGTTCACTTATGTATCTAGTGAACACACGACCCAACTTATGCTTTGCGGTGAACCAGCTGAGTCAAGCTATGGTTCAGCCTACGAAGCTGTTTTGGAAGGCAACGAAGCATGTGCTGAGATACCTAAGAGGCACATCTTAGTATGGTTTGTGGTACAAATGAACAGAGGGAATGAAGCTTGAAGGCTTCATAGATGCGGATTGGGCAGGGAGTCCATCAAACCGGAAGAGAACTTTTGGAGGAATCTTCAACCTTGGTTCAGTTGTCATTTCCTGGTACACCAGGAAAAAGAGATCAGTTGCATTTAGCTTAGTAGAGGTTGAATACATGGCTGCTAGTTAGGCTGCATGTGAGGCCATTTGGATGCGGAAGATTCTAGTGGTATTGTTTGGTCAGAGGATGGATCCTACAGTGATCTACTACAATAATTAGAGTTGTATCAAACTCTCTGAGAATCTAGTTTTTCATGACAAGTCCAAGCACATTGATATCTGGTATCACCATCTTTGAGATTGTGTGGTCAAGAGGATCATGTTGTTGCTATATGTTTCGACTAAGGAATATGATGCAGATATTTTGACGAATGCATTGTCAAAATGCAAGTTCGAGTTCCACAGAGACAGGATTGGGGTTACTGATAATCCCTTTCTTGTTGAGAGGGAGTGTTGAAAATAGCAACAAGAAATGCTAAAAATAGAAGTGATAAAAATAGCACTGCTATAAATAACATTTCGGGATACCTTCCTATTTTAGTTAGTCCCTGAACTAAAATAGAGAAGTAAAATTTGAATTTGATATTAGCAGTTGTTTGTAAAATAATTAATTAATTCATCTGAAGTTAAATAGTTGGAGAAAATCAAACACAAAGTCTATGTGAAGACATGCAACAATATCTCCATTGATTAAGGGTTTTATCCCTTAGTTAAGGAGATGAGGATGAGTAGTACTTTGAGTTGTAATTAGTTAGCTCAGTTATCTGAGTTAAGTCCAGTTAGATTAGTTCAAATAGTTTTTTGAACTAATTGTGAGTTCAGTTAGTTAATGCATGCATGCATGTAACTACTGCACTTCAGATAACTGAATATTCTCTCATAAATAGCTCATGCATGTCAGTTTAGTCAGGGACCCAGTTGAGATCAGGTGATGGGATATTGTACTATCAGTTGCAGGAATATTCCTTGGAGGATATCTCTTGCAAGCAGAAGGAATTCATTCCTTAGAGATTGCATAATTACTTCTTCAGTTTAGTGAGTATGTGATTAGGCCAATTCACATAGGTGGCATCACTGGACCCCAAGGAAATAGGAGGCTTGAGGGCTGAGGGAAGGCATATGTAGTGTCTATTTAGTTTGTGAGCTGTATTGTTCAATTGTAGAGAGAGCGGAATAACTTGTGAGCTGATTCTTTGTGTAATCTGAACATATTTCCACTTGTATGATATTGTATAGATCGGGGTTTTAGGCTGAGGCTTTCCCCAGAGTATTCTTCTGTGTTCATGTGTGATTTCTTTCTCATGCTCAGTTATATGCATTCTTATTTATCTTGCTCATATTCGATTAAGCTTCCGCAAAGTTTGTTGTAGAAATAGATTTTGTATTTTGCTGTAGTATATTGCATAATCTGTTGATCTACAATGGGAAATTCTATAGGAAAGGGGACCCAGATATGCCCATGGGGAGTGTGAAAAAACAAGCAGATCTGAAGGATGATGTGATGCTAAGTGCAGATCTGACTAGGTGTTGATGCATGAATATGAAACAAGTGCAAGAATGAATTAAACTGAAGGAAAATGAAGCATGTGAAGAGAGTTGCCGCAAAGGTGATCGTTGGAGAAAAATGGGAAAACACATGCGACACTCAGGAAAAGAAATATAAAACTTGAAAAAATACTTCTACAAGATAAAACAAGTTAAAACTCCAGCATTCATTCAATGAAACAAGTGAAACAACACTCTCACAAGCTAAAAAACAAAAAGCAACATAAAAATTGGAAAAAGACGAGAAAATAAAAACTCACCTGGAAAAATGCAATGATCACACTAAAGGCTCCTTGATCTCCTCAAGAAAGCTAGAGCTCCAAGATTGAGTGTGGAAATGAACTCTATTAGCGTTGATTAAATAAATTTGGTCAAGTTAGGGTTTATGATGCACCTACCTAAAATAAAGAAAAAAAGTGACTCTTGGCGGAAACTTCTAAAGATAATGCAAGTGACTGTTCGGTTGCTAAAAGTATATCCCTATTTTTTAGGGATGCTTTTTTCTTTTTCGAGAAAACTGTCATGCATTTCCGAAAATATTATGCAATTCTGGGAAGGAATGGGAAACTCTCTGACTCATGCATTACCCTGCAGCACAATGAGTTCTGTGCAATTTCTGGGCTAAGTGGCTATAGATTGCTTCTCCTGTCCATGCAATTTCCTAACTCAAGGTTGGTTTCTATTCAATAATGCTCATTTCTGAGCTCAAGGCTCACTTATAGTGAGGACTGTGAAATTCCCAACAGCAAGGCGAGTTTCCCTCAAGAATTATGCAGTTATCTAAGGCAAGCACAAAAATGTCAAGAGATCGACTTGTGGGTTAGAAAATGAACTAAGAAAGAAAACACAAGCCAAGATGAAAATAATAAGGCTTAGTCGAAGCACAAGTACCTGGATCAGTGCAAGATGAGATGTTGTAGTTTAGAAGAAGGCTCCAAAATTGAAGCATAAACAAATTTTGGAGGGTGGTTGTAGCCGCTACAACACGACCCTCGCAAGTTATGTAATGGCATATCAAATACAAAACATCTCTCCATTTTGTTATGATATAGTTCATAGGCATACCTTTTACCCAATAACCCTTATCCTTGTTCTCTAGAAACTTCTACCATGGGATGTCTCCAACGAAATAGTCCTTGGACCTTCGTTCACCTTTTATGGAGAAGGAACTAGCTTTGGCAAAAAAACCGATATCAACCACCATTTCTAAGTCATCAAACTTAGCTTGCTTTCCGTAAAAATTGGAATTGAAAGATTTGATAACGTCATCATTAAACCATTGGAAGAACTGAATAAAATGCCACCAACCAACTTGCTAGAACAGTGACTAGTGATCTTCATAAGTCTCGACAATGTTGCTTCCTACGAGTTTTGTTTGAACTACCGATATGGGTGCTACATAAACAAAATATTGTCTAGGGTTTAGCTTAACACACCAAAAACAAGTGCACAAAAGGTTGAAACCATAGCAATTTGCAGAGGGATCGAGAATAATGAAGTGAGAAATGAAACTGGAAAAAAAATGTTGAAATGAAAACCCTACAAGGCAACTCGAAAGGTCACATTACATAGTTTTGAGAATGTATTGTACCTCTGTATGATAGTGAGATGGTTTTAATGATTTACAGTGTTGGGTGTGGAGCCTGATTATCTTTTGTATTCAAAGGTTTCAGCCAGATGTATACCCCAGGAAGACTGTACAACCCTCCATGCTGGGGGGCTAATCCCCCCCGGATGGGGGGTCCGGGGGCGAGCGGTCCCTCGGCAAGGGTTTGAGGGCAGCGCCCCTGAAGTTAAAAATAGATGTAAAATTGCCTTGTAAAAGTACAGTAATTTCTAGTCAATCTGGGGCATTCATTGGGTGGATGATCTGACAGTAGAAGTTATGTTTAATTTAGGGTTTTTTCCCTAGAAGGCAACCCCTCACTATATATGAGGGAATTGTATTGCGTATATGCATATCTGTATTCTGAATGAGGAAGAGAGAGGAGATTGAGAGGGAATATGGTGTTACAGAAGCAGAGTATGTTGCTGCTACAGAGGCTAGTAAAGAAATGATTTGGTTACAAAGGTTTCGGGATGAATTGGGTAAGAAGCAGGAGTTGGGCAGGTTATACAGTGATAGCCAAAGTGCCATACATCTTGCAAAGAACTCTGCATTTCATTCCAAGACTAAATATATACAGCTCAAGTACCGTTTCATATGGTCAGCATTGGAAGATGGACAGTTGAAGCTGGAAAAGATACACACTAGCCAGAATCCTGCAGATATGCTAACAAAAGTTGTAACTAGGGAGAAACTGAGAATCTTCTTAGTTTCAATTGGTATTCAAGTATGATGAACAAGATGAAAAACAACTAGGTCCAAGGTGGAGTCATTGTCTAGTAAATGAAATAGTGGTGGCGTTGCTATAATCAGTCTCCAAGTGGGAGATTGTTAGATTTGGAGCCTAATTATCTTTTGTATTCAAAGGTTTCAGCCGGATGTATAGCCCAGGAAGACTGTACATCCCTCCATGCCGGGGGGGGGGTGCGGGGAGGCTAATTCCCCCCGGCTGGGGGGTCCGGAGGCCAGCAGTCCCCCGTTGGGTGTTCGAGACAGCGCCCCCAGAGCTAAAAATAGATGTAAATTTGTCTTGTAAAAGTATAGTAATTTCTAATCAATCTGGGCCGTTCATTAGACGGATGATCTGACAGTCTGACGGTAGAATTTATGTTTAATTTAGGGGTTTTTGCCCTAAAAGGCAACCCCTCACTATATATGAGGGAATTGTATTGCGTCTATGCATATCTGTATTCTGAGTGAGGAAGAGAGAGGAGATTGAGAGCAAAGAGGGTGTTACAACAAATCTGTTGTGGGTTGTATCTCTTCAGTTTGTTGAATAATATAAAAGGAAGGACTGGTTATTTCTCCATGGATGTAGCCCAAACTGGGTGAACCACATATATCTATGTCTCTCTTGTTTTATGCGTTTTCTGTGTTTATATTTCTACAATATTTTATGTGTTCTATTGCTCTATAATATATAATTTTCTAACATACAGGTTGAGTTACGACTATGGATTTGGTGTATAAAAGTGTCACGAAATAAGAGTGCCAAATTAGAGGCACAATACTGAAAAAGGATTATACCAAATCCATATCCCACTGCCATATATCATTCAGGATATGGAAACAATAAATGTCAATGCCACAAGTTTAATTGTGCTAAAAAATTACATTATCACATAGATCATACCATAGCCGAGACATTAATATATAACCATAATTTCGACAATCCAAAATTCAAACGTTCGGATCTACGTAATACAAGGCATTTCACAAGCAACAAAATAATATATTAACTCATGCGTTGAAACAAATATCAACCAAATGATTTTCTTACTCGAAAAGAATGCAAAGGAAAATATGAAAGTTTTAAAATCATTCACCAGAACTTTATAATGTACAATGACCATAATTCACAGTATGCGAATCCCCATAGTATATGGAATCAGAGTTTAAATTAAATCATAAAATTATTATTATTATACAAGAAGAGCTAATGAAAATTTATACGCTATTATAATGGAATTATATAAAAAAAATGCTCACACACAAGGATCTAAACCAAAATTGGTTAGACTCTTAAGAATTATAACCATTTTAATCAAACTTTAAATTAGATCATAAAATCAATCTTGTTATACAAGAAGGGCTAATAAAAATTCTTAGGTATATTGTAATGGAACATTATTATTGTTTATATAAAAAAAAAATAATCACACACAAGGATCTAACCAAAATTGTTAAAAGTATTAAAAATTATAACCTCATAAAATGGCATGTGAAAGCATAGGTTACATTGTTGTTACATGACCAAAATATATAAGAAAACAAAGTACTTAGTAATAAGTCTCAAATATTAGATAAAACCACAAAAACAATACCCCACACCTTCTCTGTCGCTAATACCAGGTCATACTTTCTAACTCATATACCATCAAACTCCTAATCAAAACAAGAGCCATATTCAAAATAACATCCAAAATCTGAGAATTAAAAATGTGCAAAAAATATACGGTGAATCAACTTATCAATGAGAAACAATATTCTTAATAATACAAAAATAGAGAATAAATAACATATTTTTTTAACACTAAAGTGTATATTAATTTAATTTTAAGATGTTTAATTTTAATCAGTATATATATATATATATATGACTGATTCTTGATGCAGAATTTTTGTGCAAGGGGAATAGGACATATTAATTACATTGCATTTTGTACATTTTGATGTAAAAAGGATTTGTTTAACCAATCTTGTATATTTTAATTTGATGTGTTTTTTAGATTTGAACACGAATGTGGCATTATGTAACATAATTTTTTTTTGTTATAATATAAAGTTATTATTGTTTTTATTAGGAAAAAAATAATAATATAGAGTAGGTAAGGAAACCATTTTTATGTTAACTTTTATTTTCTTGTGCTTAATATTCGTCTCATCAATAAAATGTATTGGCTAATGTAAATCTCTATGAAAATTGTTTGGTTAAATATTCATTAATTATCTCTAATGTTTAGTATAGTTGAGATATTCATTTAAATAATTAAATGACCAAATAAGATAATCTATCTATCTAAAGTTTAATTAAATATATAAATATATATGATATTATCCAATAATAAAATATATACAAATAATAGTTTTTATATGCAATATTTATAAGGTTTTATTGTTGGTTGTACTTCTGTGTGATTTAATTGGGTATCCAGCTTATATTATTCTTTATATACCATGAAAATATTTAGAAGATTATATTTATTTGCTATTTTTTTATATTTTTAATTTCATATATTATGAATTAATTAACCATTTTTATTAAATTTTTAATTTTTTATTTTCAGAATATATATATATATAATTTTTTATATTTCACAATTAATTCTTGATATAAAATGTAATATAAAATTCATCATTTTCTTTATTAGTAAATCTAATAAAATGGGAGTTCCTAATTACTTAAATAGTTGCATTTTTTTCAAGTGGATTCAATTTCATTAAGTAAGGTTTATTCTATTTTTGAAGTGGTAAGTTTTGTTAAAATATGGGGTTTGTTTTTTTTTGTTTTGTTTTGTTTTTTTGGTTTTGTTTTTGTTTTTGTTTTTGTTTTTTTTGTTTGTTTGTTTGTTTGTTTGTTTTGTTTTTGTTTTTGTTTTTGTTTTTTTTTTTTTTTTTTTTTTTTTTTTTTTTTTTTTTTATGTGATGATGATGATGGTGGTGATTAAATGTCCACTAAGACCAAATTGGTTTATCGAACCAATAATTTTCTTAGTTTTTAATTGTCTGACTCCTTGTCTTTCTCGGCGAGATTGGTATTGTAGCTTCCTTTTTTTTCTCTATGGTCTTGCAACTTTCTTTATCTTGCATCTCCTTCATTTTTTCTGGTTCTTGGGACATTGGTGTCTTAGCTTCGCGATCTATTGTGTTCGTCCTTTTGAAGATAATCGGAGAAGAAGTTTGGTCTAGGAGATTTGCTTTGCTGTTAAATGAAGATTTATTTTGTGTAGTATTCGAATCCTCATAACTGTTGATGCTTGAGGGATTGTTAAGTTCACTCTTTTGTTTTTGGGCAGGGCTTTCCCCCTGCTTGTCTTGAGAGTTGTTTCTTTCTTGCCCAATTTCTTGTGATTCAGAGTTTTCTCAAGAGTATTCTTCTTTGATGACAGTGTAGTGTTCCTTTTGTGCTCCTTCCCACCATGTAGATCTGTGGTGATTTTTTCTAGCATAATTTTTCTGGGAGGCTTTTGGGCAACTTTTCACTAGCTGGCCTGTCTCAAAGACTGAAGGGATCGACATGGAGATTTTTATTTTATTTTGTATTTTTGATTATGGATGTTAGTAAATTTAGAATTAGAAAATGATTTTTTATATCTAATTAATAATAAATTATTTATAATGCATATATTTATAAATTAAAACACACATGTAGTTAATAATAACTTGATTTTTTAGTTATATAATTACATTTCAAAAATACAATACATATTTACTTAAATTATTATTATAGCTTTTTATAATTTTCAATATTTTTTTAGCATATGGGGCCTAGAATAGATGGTGATAAGATACACTATTAAGTCACTCTATGATGTGAAGGTCATTGGTTCCAAACTTTGTGGGCAAAAAGACACACATTAGACCTAGGTCAAGCATAAAAATAATAAAACAAAAATAACCCTATAAAAATAAAATAACAATAATATTAAAAATATCCCATGGTCTTCATGTGGAATATAACCTCTTTAAAAGAGGAAATTAGACGAGCCTAGATCTATCTTAACTAGGATCTACGAAACAATGAGAGAGATCAAATCTCTTGAGATGAGAACCTCCTTTAGAGTGAAAAGAGATTTGATCCCTCTAGGTGGTAGATCCATAGTTAAGATGGACCAAGGCCACTAATAAATTCCAATCTAAGATGGAATAAATTTAAATCTACCAAGTATATAGAGGGATCAAGTTTGGAGTTAATACGGATCTAAGTTCTTACTCTTGATATTGGATTTCCTCAATCAATTAAATAAGCTTTATCATGACAAATACCATGGGACAAATCACCATGAATTATTAAAACAAACCCAAAAATTAACAATGTTAAATCATTATTTTATTTGATTTGATCAAGTCAAAATATTTATATAACATAAAATTACACAATCTCTTTGATCATTATATAATTAATTACATTGAAAAAGTGTTACATATATATATATATATATAAGGGATAGAGTATGTATACTTTGATAGATTTAGCAGTTAAATCACTATGCACTATGGGGAAGTGAATCCTTTGTCTCACAAACAAAAAGTTCTTAGACACTAATATGCTATCACTAAGCTAGATCACTTGTCTCACATATAAAAAAATCTCATACATAAATATGGGTGGTTGGCTCAATCATGACTTTACAATTAATTATATATATAATATAATATTTAAATATTTATATATCTATATCTATTTTTGTAGAAAAATATTTTTTAAATATTAAAAAATATGATCGTAAAAGTATCATACCATCATCAAATAATAACACGGCTTATGAAATTGGAGCACGAGATGTTAATGTAATATCCAATTATAAGCATTTCTGAGAAGTCGGTTCTTTTGTTAATGTAATGTCTATTTATAAACATTTATAAGGAGTACGTTCTCTTGACATCATTTGGTTTAAGGACAAGTATTAAAGTTGTATTTTACTTATTATATGGATTTGTATATAAGTTTTAATCTTATTCGTTTAAAATTTAGTAAAGATTCGTTAAAATTGGTTTAAGGACAAGTATTAAAGTTGTATTTTATTTATTATATGGATTTGTATATAAGTTTTAATATTATTCGTTTAAAATTTAGTAAAGATTCGTTAAAATAATTCAGTGGAGATTTGTTAAAATTATAAT
>APFE030792254.1:1305-16364 GCA_000404065.3 Pinus taeda
GAGAAAATGGTTCCGCTGGGGGGTGATGATGAGCCCCAATTTTGGTACAATTTGGGCTCATTTTGGCCTATTTTACTTGCTCAAACCATTCATTTTTATTTGCTTTTGCATGCATTTCTTAGTTTATTCATGTTGTTGTAGGAAGAAGGTTAGACACTTTATCTACGTGACTAATGCATTATGATTCCAGGTTTTGGCATTAAAAAGGGAGCAAGAGACAACGAAAAAGGGGATAAGGAGACAATGAGGTGGCACTGCTGATTTCGTGGAGAGATGTCCACGGTCTTGGGACATTCCTCGTGATTCCCACCAAGAACTACGAGCTCCAATCCATCTCCCCTCCGAGCTCAAGAAGCAGCCAACTGTCCTACATGAACAGCAGTCATAAACTGTTCTACAAGAGCAGTAGTTATGACTGCCCTACAGGATCCACAGTTAGACTCTAGTTGGACAGCCGAGCTCCTAAAATCAAGGGCCCTCGGTGGATCATCGTTTTTGTATAAATTTGAAGGCCTTAGCCTTAGATGGTTGTTGAAACTCTCGTATTATCATTGTAATTTTGGAGCACAGTTCAGTTTCGTTCCTCTTTGTAAGCCAATTCGGCATGACATCAGATTATGAATAAAGAAGGCAGTTTGTGATCTATTTCTGAGTCTTCTTAGGAGACTATAGCTCTCAGGTTAGGGCCCAACCTGAGAGCCATAGATCCCCTCTGCTGTAGTGTTGTTTCCATTTCCTTTCCAGCACTTTAAGTTTTCGTTTGCACATGCAATTCGAATTACAGTTTGGTGATTTGGTTTTCTTATGAGTAGGATAGATTTTGCTTATGGAACAGTTGTTTTCACTTGCTTAGTGTAGCAGAGGATATATCCCATCAATTGGAGCTCCAGCAAAACGGTTGTTAAGGCTCACTGCCATCTCTCTTGAAGATTGGGGTGCAATCCATAACTAGCCACCAAAAACACGTATTACTTTACTTGATGATTGCTACAATACAATCACGGTCTGATTAGATGCTTCCTTGTCAGTCACACCTGCACACATACTTTCATCACAGCCTCATACATATTTCTCTTCGCGTTTTGGATTGCTGTTCATTGAATTCACGGCATAAGTAATTTAGGTTGATGTATTTTCAGTTTGGTGATAGTCATAATCATTTGTTTCATTTACACTCCTCTTTCTCGTTCCATTACCATTACCTCCATCTTGATCACGCATGCAACCATATCTCCTCGACCCTCACTTCTTTCTGTCCTCTCCTAAAGTCTTCCATTCCTCACGTAGCTTCATTTCTTGACCTCTCATTGACATCAGTCTTCACCTTCAACATACTCCCTACACCCATTTCTCATCTCATTCTTCCACTTCTGAGCCATCACCAGCCTTATCCCTACCTCACATATCTCTTCCTATCATTCCATCACTCCTCCATCACTTCAAACCTTCACGGTAGGTCATCCTGTAGCAGTTTATAGACATCCTGTAGAAACCTCTGAGTATCCTGTAGGATCCCCTACAGACATCCTGTAGGAGGCCATTCACTCGGTTGCTGAGCCTCTGAATGTGGAAAACCTCTGTGGATGGATGCTAAGGGTCCATAGGGACCTCACCTACCCTCCCCAATCTGTCCCACGCGTTCCTTCCTTCTCCATCCCATCTGCACAACCAAACCCTAATTAGCACACAATCACAATCATCCCATCCATTTAAAGGAAAAATACAAAAACATGTCTTTTATGATGCAAGCAGTTTAGATCCATGCATTTTTATTTATCAGAGGTAACAACAGCATTGGTAGAAGTTTCCTTCACATCATTTGCATTATAGAGGCTAGACTAGTTAAATTAGGGTTTCCTAGGTTTACATGCTTTGATTTGCTTTCAGTTCATTTTTGTCAAGTAGATTAGTGTTCTTTGAGCTAGCTTTCGTCCATCATTGATAAAGCTTCTTCTGTGAGCCCATAGAAGTTGGCTTGAGCCCTAGCGGACTTGTGCCAGCTGACCAAGTGACAACTACGACAAGGGCTAGTACTTGTGCATACAGCACCATCGCTTCCAAGTTTGTACGAACTACCGGGTTGATAAAATGAGAGACAGGAAGCCCCAGGAGTTGTAGCATTATTGCTACAATACTGGAGCTCACCATATACTATTAGGAAATCATGGATCTCCTTGGAAATAGCTATATCCATAGCTCTTTGAAATGTGGCACCTGCATTCATTAGTCCAAAGGGAATCTTCAAATACATGAAGGTACCCCAAGGAGTTGTAAATGTAGTTTTGGCTTGGTCCTCAGGTTGAACTAAGATTTGGTTATACCTAGAGAATCCATCTAACAATGAAATCCTAGATAAGCCTACTACCCTCTGCAATATATGGTCCATCTTCGGTAGAGGATAGTTATCTTTTAGTGAGACCTTGTTTAAATTTCTAAAATCTACACAAATTCTAATTTCACTTGTCTTTTTCCTAGTTGTAACCAAGTTTGAAATCCAGTCAGAGTATCTAATGGGGGCTATTATTTGGGCATCAAACATTCTTTTAACCTCTTTATCTATGAATGGCATAAGAACTAGGTATATCCTCCTAAGTTTCTGTTTGAAAGGTTTATGATCTTCTTTTAGAGGTATTTTATGTTGGATTATGTTGGTGTGATAAGATTTAAAGTCTTCATAACTCCAGGAAAATACATAATGGAACTCCTTAAACATATTGATGTATTTAACCTTTTCCTCTGGAGGTAAGGCTTTTGATATTTTGATGAGTTTTGGTTTATCCTTACTCCCTATATTGACCACTTCTATGTCAGCTCCCAGAGGTTCCATCTTGGGTTTCCTAGCTACATCATTAGAGTCAAACAAATCCTCCAAAGGTACTAATCCTTTAGGCAAAAAAATATTTTTCAAATTAAGAATCTCAAGATCATCATTCATTATTTCCTCAATCTCTACATTCTCTAAACTATCTATTTATACTCTAGTAAATTTAGTTGGCTTAGCTACATCAAACATATTTACATCTATGCTACTTTCTATATCACTGTCTATTGTACAGTCAATATCTATCTTGCAATTCTGAAACTTACCTTCGTTTTTCATGAAATCGTAGATGTAAGAATCCTAGGAGAAAATTTTCTAATACTTCAGGTTGTCTGGTATAACAGGCCTATTTCTGACCTCTGTAGTGTATTGATGGTTCGGTTGAAATGAAAATTTACAAGTACTAGCTGATGAGCTCCAGAAATGGGTAACTATATGGGATCATTTTGCCTATTTTTTTCATTTAATCCACCATTATCCATATTTTTTTGCATGTTTTTGAATATATTTATGTCAATTGAGTGAATGGGGATAGTCACTTTGCCACATAGTCTAATGAGTGTTTATTGCAGATTTTTGGACAATTTTTGGACAAGGACCAAGCATTTATGAGCATAATGGCAACCAAAATCTTGAAAATGGGGCTAAGGACTTATAGGAGGGGTGTCTCCTAGATTAACGACCCCTTCCTCGAGTTCTCCATCAGTAGCTCAGAGTACAAAGGCCACCACATCGATGATTCCAAGGGGCAGCCGAGCAACTCAAGTAGGGTTGTTGTTATCTCCAGTTTTAGGTAGTCGAGTTCCTTAAGTTTAGGAGGACTGTTGGGAGTCCTCACTTGTATAAATAAGAAGGTGTCAAGTCTCAATAGGTTAGCCATTTGATATTCTATTTTCGCACTTTTTTGCAGCCTTATACTCAGCTCATTTTCGAGCTCTTTTTGAACACAATTTTGTGATGTAACAACTATTTTTTGATCAATGAAGATGAATCCAGTTTTGAACCAGCAATGATATTTTCTAGAGGGCTACAAATTTTGGGTTAGGGCCCAACCCAAGCTTCCCATCACCTCCTTTGTGTATTTATATGTTTTTGCTTGCATTCATAGAATAATTTTTGTTGTTTAGGTTAAACCTTGATTTGGTAAAATGGGTTGCTTTTGATGGTTAAAATAGTTGTTTTTGCTTCAAGTTGCTTAAGTAGTTTGCTATAGTAACAAAGAAAGATCCAAAAATGCTACCAATAGGGCTTGACCTCCTTTCTCTCTCCTTGGGACCATGATTTGAGGTCAAGGCACTACTGCTGCCACCAAAAACACTGTTTTTGCCCTTCATGCAATTGCTAGTGTGATATTTTAAGTTGGAGAAGTTGATATTAGTTTGGATTCACATGCTTAGATCATTTCTTGTTCATTACCATGGATTTCTCGCATAAATTTCTATTCATGAAGTTTTGTTCAACATATTTCTGTTTTTAGGTCGGATTTTAGGTCAAAATAGACAAACTTTGTTTGTCGGTTTTTGCTTTGATTAGTTTTGGGAAATAAGTGTGCAATTCACTTGTAGAACACTCCAGCTTATCATTCATATATAGCACAACCTATACCAGTTCATCTCTCAAGATTTCCCACTCATTCACCTCATTTTGCCAAATCTTCCCTAATTTTTGCGTTTTGTACAAAGTTGCTTTCTTCCCCTTTGAACAAATCCAACCCTCTCTTTCATTCTTGATCTTCATTGATAGAGTCCTAGACCCTCCAAAACCTTCATCCAGACTTCATTTCCCTTTTCCCATCATTTTTCCACCTTCAAACCTCCAAAAACCACTTTTAGCCTCCTCTTGTAGATCCTCCTATAGAATCTTCCATAGATCCCTTGCAGCCTCTTGTAGTAGTTCATGCAAGTGATTTTTCAAAGTCTGATTGCAATGGAAGTATCTAGAAGGGTATGAGGGACTTCTTAGGACCTCTCCACACCTTCCTCCTCTTCAGCAAAAGCCAACTCCATCCTCCCTTGCCACCAACCCTCTGCACAGTCACATTCAATCAAACCATAAGCATAACAATTCCACATAAAAATACCCAAAAGTATAAAAAGATGATTTATTTCCATCTTTCTTCAAAAGTAGATTGAACAAATGCAATTTTCCTTTTCAGAAGTTAATGCCACCTATTTCAGTGGTTTCTATCTCTTGTCTTGAAAAATTAGGGTTTTCTAGGGTTTGCATTTCATTTCAATTTTCCTTCTCTTTCTGCAAGTAGAATAGCCTCCATAGGGTTAGCTTTGTCCATCACAGTAAAAGCTTCTTATGAGAAATCATAGAAGTTGTCTTAAGCTCCTAGCGAACTTGCGCCAGCTGATCAAGTGACAACCTGTAGTAAGAGCTAGTACTTGCATATAGCATCGTCGCTTCCAAGTTTGTTACGAACTACCGGGTTGATAAAAGTAAAGAAGGAATCCCCAACAGTTGTAGCATTATTGTTGCAATACTAGAGCTCACCACTCTTTTTGGCACTGTTGCCAGAGAAGCGTCAAAGTATTTTGTGATTACTGCTTTTCTTCTATTTTCTACTGCAACATTCTGCTAAGTAGTTTATTTCAGCAAGAGTAGAGTAGTTGTTTCATTTCAATTCTGTAATTTCAATTTAGCAAGCATAGATTAGGCATTTCCTGCTTTCATTTTAATTCTGCAATTTCAATTCTACAAATGTAGATTAGAAATTTCCTGCTTTCATTTAAGCAAGCGTAGATTAGACATTTCTTGCTTTCATTTCAATTCTGTAATTTCATTTCAGCAAGCGTAGATTAGACATTTCCTGCTTTCATTTCAATTTTGCAATTTTTATTTCAGCAAAGTAGATTCATTTCAGTTAGTTGCAATAGTTGTTCAATCCATTTCAGTTTTTGTAGATACAAGCAAAAAAAGAAACAAAAAAATCACCCAAAAAAAAAGAGATTTCATTTCATGCCTCGTAGGAACAGAGACAATTCAGGAATATTCCTACCCAACACCCCACCACATCACTGAGTCACCCTTCTCTCTTCTTTGGTGGTAGTGATCTAGAAGAACCTATAGATGAACCTCCAGAGATATACAAAGATCCTATAGTAGAAGAAGAGCAAGAAACCATTCCTCTCGAGACCATGGCTGAAAACAGAAATGCTAGAGGAAATGGGGAACGAATAGAAGGTGCATTTCCTATCTAAGAGACCAATGGGGGCACAAAAATGAAAAAGATAAGTCGTTCAGCCTTACCTCACTTCCATGGACTAACTACCGAAGATCCTGATACTTTTTTGTTTGAATTTTCCGTTCTCTGTCGAACCTATGACTATGCAGAAGATGAGCAGAAGTCGAAACTGTTCCCTTCTACCCTCAAGGATGTAGCCTTGCGCTAGTTCATGGGGTTACCTGGAAGCAGTATCACAACTTTGGCTTAGATGTAGTAAGCCTTTAACGACAAATACTTGGACTACTGCAGGTCAAAGGATACTAAGGAAGATATCTTCCAAAAGACCAGGGTAATGATGAATCTTTAGAAGACTATGAAGAAAGGTTTCAACTCAATTATAAAAGGGCCAGGTGCACGCTTGACCCTGAATCTCTGAAGTTGGTACTGCTCACAGGGGTCCTTGAAGACATTCTATATATCCCCCATTTTCTGGGTGGGTGAGACATCTACCAGCTATCTTATGATGACATAAAGACTATGTTTAGAAACCATTCCAGGTCAGTTAGAAAGAGAGGTAGGGGAAGTCAACCTTTAGCCAGTACATCCTCATCCAGTTCATCCTTATAAATGAACTTGAGAATCAACTGGAAGATTTCAAGAGCAAGGTGAGGCAGACTCTTTCCATGCAAATGGATACCTTGCATATCAAAAGGAAACATGAGCAAGTTGAGAGGGCTTTGGCCATTTTTTGTCCCATGTGCACTAGAAAACATCCTAGGAACAAATGTCCATTCCACTCTATAGAAGTGTGTTTAGTATGTGAAGAAGACCATCCAATGAATCAGTGCTCTTCCTTTCCCCGAATCAAAGCTGCATATCAGGAGGCTGAAGAAGCCACTGAACCACTCTATTTCATGATCCAAAGGAGGCCACATGGACCCAGACCTTACCAGCAGGGAATGCAAGGGACACCCTAGAGCTATTACAACCCCAATCAAGCCACTTCCATGCCTTCTTGGGGACCCCCTGCTCATCCTTCCTGGTCCACACCCCCTCCTTGGTCATATCCTCCATAATACCAGTCTCCTCCAGTTGCTGATTCATTTCATCCTTATGCTCAACCATAGCCTTAGTGGAATTCACCTCATCAGGGGTGGAGGCCCCAATATAACCCTCCTCCCACTCTTTTGGCTCAACCACCTGCTCAACCACAACCACTACCTCCTGCTCCTCCAAGACAACCCCAAATACCTGCTCAACCGAACTCAAACCCCAACAACAGACAGGCCTAGCAGGTATATAGTGGAGAAACATCATGCCCGACCTATGTTGTGGAGATTCATGAGATTAACCTATGATCTAGGAAGGTTCTCCCAGATAGCCAACCTCCTCCTAAGGAGGATGAGGAAGAAAAACATGAAAGTGAACCAAAAATCATTCCACCCTTTCTTGAGAGACTAATTGGAACCACACAACCGACCCCAGAAGAAACCGAACTTCTAGGAGAACTGAAACAATTACGTGTAAAAATACCACTTCTCCAAGCCATAAAGGATGTGCCTATATACAACAAGATGATTAAAGAGAAGTGCTTCATGAACCTAGGTAGGCGCAAGAGAGATGCCACAACTATCAATGTCATAGGACAACTTTCCGACCTGATGTTGGGGCAGGTAATCTATCTGAAATATCTAGACCCTGGGAGTCCTGTAGTTGATGTCCACATCAATGGAAGCATAATCCCCCATACCTTGATTGATCTAGGGGATGCCATTAATGTGATGACCAGGGACACTGTGCTCAAACTCAACCTTCAGGGTTCGTTAAGAAATACCTCAACAATATTGCAGTTAGCAGACTGCTCCACCGTGACCCCTGAGGGGATTGTGGAAGATGTCATGGTCTTTATCGATTCCTGGGAGTACCTTGCTGATTTCCTGGTTCTCAAACCAAAATCAAAGCTCACTGGGTATCCTCTCATCCTGGGAAGACCTTGGTTGGCTACTGCAGATGCCTACATACAACTTTCAAGGTGGGAACATGACAATCAAGAATGGGCATATGTCCAAACAGCTAGTCCTTTATCCTCCTGCCGAACCTCTACTAGAACATGATTTACCTCTCTGGTTGGAGGAGGAAGATGAGAATGAAGTCTATTCCACACCATTGTGTACAATAGAGGCTACCATGGGGGGTCCGCAAACCGAGTATGATCTTATTGAGAACTTGATTTAGAATCCACCCCCAAGTGTGTTGCCCCTAGAAGAGCTAGTGGAAGAAACCCAAGCCAATCCTTTAGTTGATCTCTCTATGGCTGATCCGATATCTCTCAGAGTTAAGAATGTGGAATTTGGCTTAGAAAAAACCTTGAAGATCAACTCATCCCTATCCACCTCTCAGAAGAAAAAAATTTGTAGCTTGTTGAACAATCACTTGGATGTTTTTTCTTGGAGCTATAAGGAGATGAAGGGAGTCCACCCTTTAGTGTGTGCTCATCACATTTATATTAAAGAAGACTGTAAACTAGTCAGGTAGCCCCAAAGTAGGATGAATCTGGCCCTCAAGGACATTGTCAAAGAAGAATTGCAAAAATTGTTGGATGCAGGATTCATCTACCCCATCTCTGACAGTGAATGGGTTTCTCCTTTGATGCTAGTGCCAAAGAAAAACGGGAAGTGGATAATTTGTGTAGATTACCAGGAACTAAATAAGGCCACCAAGAAGGACCATTTCCCTTTGCCTTTCATAGATCAAGTGTTAGATGGCCTGGTAGGGAAGAAGTTCTTCTCCTTCCTAGATGGGTTTAGCGGGTACAACCAGATCCAAATCAGCCTGGAAGACCAAGATAAGACCACTTTCACTTGTCCATCAGGTACCTTTGCCTACCGAGTCCTTCCTTTTGGGTTGTCCAATGCTCCCGCCACTTTCCAGAGAGCAGTACTAAGCATATTTGCTGAATTGGTTCATGATCCAGTGGAAATCTATATGGATGACTTTACCCCTTACGGTTCCAATTTCCAGGAAACTTTGACTAACTTGGCGAAATTTTTAGCCAAGTGTATTGAAATGAACTTGTCCCTCAGTCTTGAAAAGTGCGAATTCTTGATGACTAAAGGGACCGTGCTAGGTCATACAATTTCTTAGCAAGGATTACAGGTGGATCCCAACCATAGAAAATTTTAGGGGCGAATGTTCGCCCTTTGGCGAAATTAAGGGGTTTTAAATTTTTAGTGGGCGAATATTTTGTATCATAGTACATTTTTACAAATCACCTCAAATAGCCCACCTTATTTTTAGGGAGAGGGTAAAAAAGGTAAATTTAGCCCTTGAAATTAGGAGTTACAACCTTCCATTCGCCCATTTTCAAGAATAGGTTTTATTTAAGTGAATCCATTCGCCCATTTTCAAGAATAGGTTTTATTTAAGTGAATCATATGGGCCATAAGGCCCAAATACCATATTTATAAAAAGGGTATGGTAAATTAATAAAAATATAAATAAACTAGACGTATGGTAAATAAATAAAACCTCTTTTTATATTTAGTCCATAACCCTCATTCTATTTATGAAGGCCTCAAGAAAGAGGTTTTATTTAAGTGAATCCTATGAGCCAAATACCATATTTGTAAAAGAGGTATGGTAAATTAATAAAAATATAAATAAAGGAGAGGTATGGTAAAACATTTTTTTATATTTACTCCATAATTCACCTTACATTTACGAACACTCAAAAAATGCGTTATATTTAGGTGAAACCTATGGGCAAAATACTATGGGACAAATACCATGGACTAGATTGTTATTAATACCATGCAAAAAAACATTATTAACCCTAATATTAGTATTAATAAAAATAAAAATGGCACATGGTATTGACTCATGGTATTCACCAAAATGGCACATGGTATTGACCCATGGTATTCACCTGGAATGTAGCCTATTTAAATGGGGGAATTAAACCAGCATAGATCCATCTTTACTCTGGTTCTACTGACCCCGAGAGGTATCAAATATCGTGATATGAAAACTAGAAAACTAGCATAGAGTGAAAAAATATTTGATCAAGAGTAAAAATGGATGTTGTAATTTAATGCATGTTAAACATTTTAGCTTGGTTGAAACAAAACAAAAAATAAAAATCAACTATTAATTTTAATAAATTATTAAAAGTAATTTTTAAGCTCTAGGTTTATGATAACCCATGGTAATACCAAGATCTTACAAGTTTTTATAATTGGGTAAAATATTCGCCATTCCTAGTGAGAGATTCACCAAAAAATATATATATACATATTATATTATTGATAAAATCGCCTTCCATTTTTCCTATATACCATGGACATTCGCCCATTTATTATACTTATAAATTTAGGGGGGGGTTCTTAAAATTTTCCCTGATCCCAACAAGATTGCTATCATCCAAAGGGTCCCACCTCCTCAAAAGGTAAGAGATGTTCGGAGTTTTCTAGGCCTAGTAGGGTATTATAGAGGATTCATTAGGGATTTTAGTAAGCTAGCCTCTCCATTGTTTGGTCTTTTGGGAAAAGACGTTGAGTTTATATGGACTGACAGTTGTCAAGAACCTCTAGATGCCTTGAAAGGTAAGCTGGAAACTGCCCCAATCTTGACAGGTCCAAACTAGCCCTACCTTTCCACATTCACACAGATGCCTTGAACAAAGTGATAGGAGCAACCTTAGGGCAAGTTGAAGAGAAACTGCCTTATACCATATACTTTGTCAATAAAAACCTGTCCAAGGTAGAATTAAAATACACTATGACTGAAAAGGAGCTCCTATCTGTAGTCAATTACCTAAACAAGTTCAGACACTACATCACCGGCTATCAAACATTCATACACACTTATCATACTGCAATTAGGTATTTTATGAATAAACCAGATGTAAATGCTCGTATCATTAGATGGTTACTTTTATTGCAGCAATTTGATTTGACAATTGTTGATAAGCCAAGTAAGGAAAATGTTGTTGCTAATTTTCTGTTTAGACTAGATCTGCTTGCAGGTGAAGAAGGAATGGTGGATGATTAAATGCCAGATGAACACCTATTTGCTATTTCAGTACTCTATCCATGGTTTTCTGATATAGAAACATATTTGGTTACAACACAGTTTCGCCACACTTGTCCTCAAAAGAGAAGAGCAAGATTGTGAGGAAAAGTGCCCCATTCACTTGGATTGGGGGCAGCCTTTTTAAACTTGGCCCAGATCAAATTTTTAGGCGATGTGTTAGGGAGGAGGAAGTTTTTGACATCCTCCTAAACTGTCATGATGGGCTTTGTGGGGGCCACTTTGCAGCAAAGAGGACTGCCTTCAAAATTCTGCAAGTAGGTTACTATTGGCCCACTTTTCATCAAGATGTCATGAGATATATCAACCAATGTGACTCATGTCAAAGGATGGGAAAATCTACTCCAAGGGGTGAGATGCCCCTACAACCCCAAGTGACTTTCGAGCCATTTGAGAAGTGGGGCATGGATTTTTTGGGTCCTATCAACCCTCCTTCAAAACAAAAATCTTACATTATTGTGTGTACTAATTACCTGAAGAAATGGGCAGAAACAAAGGTGATCAACGCAACAATAGAAGAAAAGGTAGCTGAGTTTTTGACGGAAAATATCTTCTACAAGTTTGACTATCCAAGGGAGCTAGTCATTGATCAAGGGAGTCAGTTCACCTCCAATTTGGTTGAAGACCTGCTCACACACCACATGATTAAGCACAAAACTTCCACCCCCTACCATCTGCAAGCAAATGGTCAGGTGGAAGTCACTAACTGAGCTTTGGAAGGGATTTTGACTAAGGTAGTGAGCAAGAGCAGGAAAGATTGGGTAGATCGATTGGTTGAGGCCACCTGGGCCTATAACACCACCTGGAAAACCACGAAAGGGTTTACAATTTATGATATGGTCTATGGGAAGAAGGCTCTGCTGTCAATAGAATTTAAAAATAACATATTAAGGATGGTAGCTCAGCTAGACCTAGATCTCAGCCGTGCACAAAAGGAAAGATTGCTTCAGCTAAATGGGTTGGATGAGCAAAGAATGAAGGCCCTACTCCACTCAGAGGTAGTCCAACTTCAAAGAAAAATATGGCATGACAGACACCTCAAAGAAAAACAATTCCAGCAAGGAGATTGGGCGCTGCTATATGATTCAAGATATAGAGATTTCAAGGGCAAAATAAGGACAAGATGGCTAGGACCATACATAGTAGAAAAATGCAATGGCAATGGTTCAATCCTTATCCGGACCATAGATGAAGAAGTCATCCCCATGCTCATCAATGGGTATAGATTGAAGATCTACAGGAAGCCTCTTTCCAAGCAAGAGTTCATTGAGAATATGGGAAAAATAGTGTTGGTAGTGGAGTGGCTTCCTGTCTCCACTCCACCCACACCCTGAGCAAAAAAAAAAACAAAAAAAGAGAGAGAAAATAGAGAAAAAAAGGAAAAAATAGAGAAAAAACAGAGAAAAAAACAGAAAATGAATAAAATATCCCTAGGTGAAAACCTCTTGGAAGCATCCAGGGTAGGCAGTGAAGCTAAAAACCTCTTGGAGGCACCCCAGTTGTCTCAAAAAAAAAGAGGAAAAAAATAAAGAAAAAAATAAAAAATAAAAGAGGAAAAAACCTAACTTCTTTTGAATAAATTGCATGTTGCAAGAGGGTCACACAAGAGGAATACATGGCTAGGCTGCGTACACCCTTCATATTCCATCCCTTCATCGTCGTTCTCCTTTCCCAAGCCTTGGTCTCATTTGTGTTGAAAATTTTGCATACTACAAGAAATTCTGTGTATTCTACAGGAGGCTCCTGTAGAAATCACAGAGAGGTAAAAATCAAGTTTAAAGAAGAACCCGAGGGCTAGAAATTTGTCTAGGAGGCCTAGGAACCTCCCTGCCACCATCCATCTACCTAAATATCCATTCTATCCACGCACACCCACATTTCCACTCGTTTTTTCCCCTGCACAGACAAATACAGAAATTTTGTTTCTTTCATTCTGTAAAAACAAAAAATAATGACAAATAAAGTAGAAGCGTTCCTTGATTATTCCTACTTGATACCTTCCAGCTACTATTTATTTTCATTCGAGACCTTCTTTAGCAGTATTTTCAGTCCTACTCAAGCATTAGCCTAAATGTCAAAAGGAGAAGTAGCTACAGGCAATCCTACAGGATTTCTGTAGCAGCTGATCCCTTTGAAAAACAAACTCCAAAGACAGGGTCAGCGCGACAGGATGTATGAAGCATACAAGGAGCAGAGCTCGACCGAGAAATCACCAGCATAGGCCAAAGGCCGAGCATGCAGAGCACCAGTAGCAACAACAATGAGGAAATAAAATGCCAAGGTCCGAAGCATGCAGAACACAACAGGGACTAGCAGGTATGTGGCTAAACCTATTCCTTGATTGCATGAATATTATTTATAAACTGCATGAACTATGGGAATGGTCATGATTAAATGGAATCAGTGGTTAGCTAATTGGCCACCCTAGTTCAGTTCACACACCCTCGTGGAGTTTTAATAATCCTCGTCTAATGTAAACCACAGATAAGACACGTAGTCAGCAAGCGTGGCCCATCAACTCAGAAAGAAAAAACTCACAACCGGTAGTGGTGGCAGTGTATAATGGGATGAGGGAGGTGATGGCATTCAGGCGACATGCATAACCATAATTACACTGGAGTAGGACCGATGGTCCGGATGGGGATAACATACCCATCCAGCCACCTCACCTCCTCACTGCGGATTATGCCATCACTTAAGTACCGTGCGGTCTAAGCCTCCACCACCCTTTGTTTCATTCTCATTCACAAATTTCTCAACTGTAGTACTCACCTACCACCTTCAAAACAGTGAGCTAGTCATTTTCTACCAGTTTTTAAAAACCCTCCTGCTTATCAGGCTCTACAAGAGCACTACTACATTCTACAGGAGTAGGAACACTGTCTACCAGAGGCTTTCTACAGGAAGGCCAGAGAGAAGATCTACAGCAGAAAAAGTTAGAATTTTTGGAAAATTCAAGCTTGAAAAGAGGTAGGCTCGGGAAACCACTCTGCATATGATATGTTTATATAAGGTGGTGGAAATAAAAATACAATTTTGCGTTCAAAAAGAAAGGAAAGTGAAGCTTAAAAGTCTTCCTGTATTTTCTGAGTTCTACACAGTTTCTCTGTTTCCTTCTCTGCATTCAAAATATGTCTTTTTCTTCCTCACATTCTTCTGAAAAAGGGATGCAACTATAGAAACCAAGCTTGTAAAAAACAAACTTGAAAGTCTGTCTACTCTCTGAAGAAAAACATTGTGTTTATACATTCTCTGTTCTATCAAAGTCTTGATTATTTTTTCAAAAACTGAGAAGCAAATTAAGGTTAATAACAGTTTGAAGAGGGAAGAATTGTAAATTGATGTTGTAAAGAAGAAGCACACGGGAAATTCCTCCTATAGTTTCAGAAAAAACAAATCTCAATTGCCCCTTTGTTTTTGGTTTTGGAAATTGTTTATTTTTTCCTCACCTTAGCACTTTCAGAAACCACTAAACACCATGCGAGGAGGTTTTATGAGAAAGGAGCCTTTGAACTCCAACAAATTGCATGAGTACCCTGAGGTGCTGGCCCTCTTCACCAGGGCAAACTAGATGTCTTTCTTTGAGAGAATTCATGGACATAATGAGGAGATGGCTAAAGAATTTTTGGTGTCCTTAAGACCCCACTCAAAAACACATGCTACAGTTAGTTTTAGGGGTATGACCCTAGATATTACACCATATTTTATCAGCAGAACCACAAGCCTTCCACTTGGGCTCCCTTGGAGAAAAGAGGAAAAACTGTTGGGACAAGTTGCTAAAAAGACATTCTTTCAGCCTGATGAACATCTTGTAGAAGATAAGAATGGGGTCAGAAGGACAAGCTTACCTCCTACATGGAGTGAATTCAGCTACCGAATCATGAAATACATCATTTGTGAAGGAAGATTCAGTATAGTTTATGGACATCACTTCAGGTTGTTGCATGAATTGAGATATGGGATGGACCTACCTGCAGC